>JRZD01030051.1:0-11674 GCA_000826945.1 Eimeria nieschulzi | reverse complement strand
CTCTTGAGCCGACAGGACAATCCAGAGAATTCTCAGGCTGCCAAAAGCCACACCCTGAACTCTGCAGTGTACGTACAGCTCTCTTACCTGTAGGGTGGAATGCCACGCGGTTGATTCTTTCTTCGTGTCCGGTCAGTCTCCCTACAAGCAATGTATTGGAAGGCGTCGAGGCAAGAGGGCCTCCCTTCGCCGCACGGCCGACGTCCCAAAGACAAACGCTTGCATCCGCTGACCCGCTGGCCAGCAGCAATCTCTGAGCAACCACGAAAAGCGGATTTTAGAGGAGTTGACGACGAACAAGACGAAAAGGCAGAGAGCATTCACTCCGTCTTTGCAGCAGCTCCAGAATTGCTATTTACCGTCTGTCAGCAAACTAGAAAATAAACTTTCCCTGCGCACCTGATGGCTCGCACAAGGGTTCCATGCAAGCGCATGGACTCGCGTTTGATGCTGCTTGAGTTGCAGGAGAAGGCGGCCATCTGCTGGCCTCCAGATTTTCACATTTTCTCCCCAAGAGGCGGTGGCTAGCAGCTGGGGCTGGACGTCCACTGGTCCGTTTTGTTCGGGTGTCTGTACACCTCGAATTGCATCTCCAGTTCCCTCCTCACCTGCTGATGCTGCAGATGCCACTTGAAGGGCAAAAGAACAAGAGGGAGAAAATCGACAGCAAGTTAATGGCCGCTCGTCTCCCACTATAGAAGCAGCAAGGGACATTTTGAGTTGTATATATTTGTTAAAGAAATGCATGTCTAAAATGGGGCTGGCGGGTGGCAGACACGACAAGTTCTTCTCCTGCTGCAACTGCTTCGCGTGCTGTCTGTACACCGCCTCCCGTCTTAGCCGTTTTTGTGCTGCCGGGCCGCTCGCAGCGGCAAACACTTTCCTGATTGCGAGGAGACTGGCCTGGCCTTCCGTATAGAATGTCCCTTCAATTTCCTGCTGCTCTTTTTCATCCGCCTCCTCCTTTTCTGCCTTAGCCTGAGGCTTTTTAACGGCAATAACGCGAGCCGCAGGAGCAGAGAAGGGCTGCTGCTGACGCTGCGGTGTACATACAGCTGCAGGTATTGTCCTCCCCTCTGCCAGCAGAGCCTTCAGACGGGCACGACGTTCAAAGGGACCTTCCCCGAAGAGAGTGACCGGCTCCTCCATCCGTCTGCAGCCACAAGCAACATGAGCATATCCTAAACCCTAAACCCTAAACCCTAAACCCTAAACCCTAAACCCTAAAGCGTACCTGAGGGCATCTCGCACTTCCACGTCCATGGTGGGCGCAGCTGTCTTAAACGAGGACGCGACCTGTTGGGTTTGGAATGCCTGGAGTCTCTCTGCATTTTGCCGAACTGCAGGATCTGCGGCTATCTCGGATTCTGCTGATGGGGGGCTCTCTGCATCTGCAGATGGCAGCTCTCCAGGGGGCCCCCCGTCAAGCGCAGGGGTCTCTTCACTTACAGCCGCTGCTGAAGAAGTCGCAATCTCGCTTATTCTCCCATAGTAGATGTGACTTTTGTTATCCTTGGCCCCGTGCTGTTCTTTTGCAGGGCCCCTTCCCGACTGGGGAGGGGATTTGGTGTCGCCTGCCATCTTCAAGATTCTCTTTTTCGAAAAAACATGTGTATAGAAAAAAAAGCAAGAAAGGGAGAGCTAGAAAAACTATTTAATTTAAGAAACGGCAGGAAAATGAATAAATGGTATTTTTATGAAAATATCTTCGGGTGTACAGACACCACACACAAAGCGCATGAGGAGGCACGGCACGACCTGCTGTTCAGCGGAATTCACCGAGCGTTCAGTTATTTAAATTAAAAAACGAATTGCTTCGAGTTCCATGTTTGGGATATGTTTCTTTTTAACTACTTTCCGTTGGAGAGCAGCTGCATGTCGTTAAAAGCCATTACTTCATTTGCATGCAGGAAACAGCCCCAAAGGTTATTCCAAGGAACAAACAGAAAAAGAATAAACTTTACAAACAAAAGCATTTTGGCATGAATACTTTTAGTCTGTTTTTACCGATTTTTTTCTCCAGCTGGCGATGAGGTTGGAAACATATTTAAAGCCTCTTTGATATTCTTTTCATTTTTAATTATGAAGCATAAAGAATGATCAGCCGCATTCTCTTCCAATGGCATGTCGCCGCCAGGCCATACACCTCAACCAGCACCCCATCTGGGATGGTTTTATTCAGGTGTATTGACACTGCACGTCGAGGTGCAAAGTGCTCCAGTTCATTTTCTGACGGCACAAGTATGAAAATACATTTACCTGAGGATCGATGCGAACCTTGCAGAACTCAGCCTGCAAATGTATTTTGTAATGGTTCTTTTTCAACGGAAAGGACCCATGAAACAATCTGCATGCGCGCTGTCTGTACACCCCAAACGCCGCAGATTTCAGGGCTGCCCCTCCGCCTCTCCGGCCTGCGGCTTGCCAAGGTGATTTGTCCTTTCATTCTCTCCCTCCCTTGCTCTTTAAATCCCCTGGGCTTGTTTTTAGTAAAGTTCCACTCGCACTTTGTGAAATATTGGAATTTTCGTTCTCTTTTATTTGTGTTGGTACAGATGGGACCCAGCAAAGGCAGAGGTCCTCTGATAGCAAAATATGCGCCTGTTGGATTTAAGAAGGGATTTGGAGCTGTGGGCCTGGGCAGGCACACCAAGAAGGGTAAGCAGCTTACGGTTCCCCATTGCTTTGTGTGTATGTACACTTGATTTGTATTTGTATGCTTGATCATGTATGTACACTTCGTTTTGTATTTGTATGTTTTTGCTTCATTCCCGTTGTTTTAGTTTCCGAATCGTTTGCACGGATCGAAACGAGGTTGTAGTTTGTGTATATACACCCGGCGAAACCTAAACCTACACTGTTTGTCCTAACCAAAACGGGAGTGCAGCGACTCGGCTTGCGTAATTCAATTTGTTCTTCATACTTTTCATGGTATGAGCGGCAGTTGTTTTTGTTTTGTTTGTGTTAGGTTTTTTCCTTATCAACTCGATGCTAATACCAAAGCTTCACGTGTCCAGTATCGACGGATTCGAGGTGGGCTGATTTGAACAAGTTTATTTTCCTTAAAATTCTGTAGTGTACATACAGGCAAACATATTTCTACATCCTTCGCTATTTTAGTGTTACTTTGAAACAATGTGCTACATTTGTTGCAGCTGAAACCTTACGTCAGTCCGGAAACCTACAAAGTCGCTTCCCAGAAGTTCTGGGCAGCAGAAACGGAGGACCATCCGTAACATTCCATTAACGGTTCATTGCACCATCCGAGGGAGGCAATAGGCACGTGAGGTGTCTAGACACCCTGTTGCACGCAGGCAGCATGTGGCCCGACCGTCGGTGGCAAGGAAAGAATGAAAAGATGCTGATTAAATTAACATTCAAGTTTGTTTTTTGCATTCTGCAAAGACACTCCGACTTTAGTGACTCTAATGGCAGAGAAGGCGGACCTTCAAGCCCCTTTTCTTTTGTTTTTTTCTTGATGACGATTCCCTCCTTCATCCAAAATAATATACAAATAAATAACAAAAGCAATTGAATTAGGACGTGGGTCTCGCCTAGCGCTATTGGCAGATGAGGTGTCTTGCCTCAGACTGCCACTACCTTCCTTTTCATGGCAGAAACAATAGGATAAAACAATTTACTATTTAATGGGTAACACTGAAATAATCCCATTTAATAAAATTTCCAACAGTTTTCATTTTTCATGAGTTTTTAATATTTCTGGTGATTCATGAATCGCCAAATGGGGAAGGCTTCGAGCAATTCGCTCGAAATTGAGCGGCAGGAGAACTTGAAAATGCAGCTATACGTCAGCCCGGACTCGGAGCTGAGAAAGCAAAAAATTCCTTACCTGGCAGACTCTACCGATTTTCCAGCGTCTCTCCTCTCCCATTGGCAACGTGCATGCGGTGCCACCAGCCCCATTTCCCAGAAGAGAAAATTGTGGAATCGGTTGGATAACGCGAAGGGACTTGAGAGTTCAAATCCGTAGAGTTCCCTGCTGGGTAGAAATGGAGCATTGACAGTTTACTGGCGGCAAGCCGCTGCCAGTGATGATAATCTTTTCTGATTTCCCTGCTGTTTTTAAATCTCTTACAACTCGACTAGCGGCACGGCGGCTCTGTAGGTACACCCCGGGTTTGAGGGCGAAACAGAACAAGCTAAGAACGCGCCAATTGTGGAAAAAATTGTGGGGTTGAATCCCAGGGGTCTCGCAGCTGCTCATTCAAGTGTATGGACGGCAGCGAGTGTCTGGTTTTTGGCCTCGCGCTTTGCTTTCTTGGCGTTCACTTTCTCTTGTTTCTCATAGTTGACCCATTCCGAAAGATGTCCTGCCTCCCCATTTGAATTGGGCAGGACAGGGAGCTCTAAATCGATTCCAAGTTCCTGAAGATGTTTTGCTTTTCTCTTTAGCCGTTTCCCAATAGAACTAATCCTTTTGGCAGAGGGAAGCTGATCGTCGGGTTTGTTGTGTTTTGCTGCGGCAAGAGACTGCCAATTGATGTGTCTGAACGGCTTATGACACTTGCGAAACACGTGCTCCTGCACCTGGCCCTTATCTGTAAGTCGGCACACAAGCGTGCGGCCAAACATTCTGTACTTGTCCATTGCCTGGGCAGCAATTTCTGCGACTTCCCTCAACGCAAATTCCACGAAAGCGTAGCCTTTGCTGTGGGCGTTTTTGCGGCTACGGAAAAGACGCACGCGGCAGACCTCCCCGAATTGGCTGAAAAATGCTTTGAGTTGCGGCTCTAAGAAACCCACGGGTAAATGGCCTATATAAATAACACCTCGTTTTCCCCTCAGTTGTTTCTCCCTTCTCGAGAGAGCCCCTCGAGGTTTGCTGCTCTGCAGCTTGCCTCCTATTACTTTGCGGTTTTGCCGCATGCGCCGCTCGGATGCGTTCGGGGCTGAAGTTTTTGCCTTCGGATTTCTAAATTTCTGGGCCTTTCTATTGCTGGGTGTCTGCTGATGTGGGGGGGCCTGCTGCACCACGTCACATTTCGCTGCGTTTGCGTCTAGTGGGGACGCACTCTCCGTCCGCTCTGCAGATTCCTGAGCTGTCTTGATACCATCGCGATGCCGCTTCCTAATTGTGTGCCGAACAGGTTTCACCTGTTCAACTTTGCTGCCTGATCCCTCAGATTTAATTGGCTTTTTCCGGTTTTGAGAGCCGGATTTTGGCGGCGTCTTTCCCTTTTGTAATTCCTTAGCCATTTTCAAGTTGAAATTTAGTCCGTGCAAGGCGAAGGCTGGCGGCCTGATCGGCAGAAACTTTCTGTCTGAGGGAGACAGTGGGAACCGTTGGAGTTGCTAGTACTCTTGGAAAAAGCTTTAGCACGGCTGCCGCGCGGCCTTCATAAAAGTCGGAAGTGCTTGAAGAGACGCAATGGAGATAACAAGAAGGAGGTTTCTAAACGCCAGCGGAGATGGGCAAGAAGTGCAAAGAGGGGTGGGGGAGGGGCGCTTATTTAACCGTCCATCGTTGTCATACCCCCCAAAAATTAACCATAATTACAAGGTTTTTATGAGTAATGTTTTGTTTTTTGTTTTCTGAGGACAGGATTAGTCTGCTCTGGAATCCCCGAAGGAAGGCCAGCCCCACGCCGATGCATCAAGCCCTACCGTCCAGACACCCCAAATGCGATATTATATCTTTATTTTAATGCGATCTTTCAGAAATTCATCAAGTAACTCACTTTATGAAGAAGCAACATGTCCGGGGAGGGAGCCGACCCTGTGCAGATGGCCGTCGTGGAGTTACTCGGCATGAGCGACATGTACAGAAGGTGAATCTTCGTTTTAGTAGCAAATCCATAAGATTCTTTTCGCTGCCTCTTTTTATGTTTTTGATTCATCACTGAGCAGAAAGAAACATTAAGGGTCGAAACAGAGGAATCCCAAAGAAACAGATGCCACAGACTTGCCTGTATACAGATTCGGAATGTTTACGAAGCTGCTTACTTTCTCATGCATTCCCTTGTCTGTCTCAGGATGCAGGACACTTGCTGGTCACGTTGCATTCCAGGAGTAAAGCGAGAAACCCTGGATGCTGGCGAAAGCAACTGTATCGACCGATGCGTCAACAAAGTGAGCTGCCTGCCACCTGGACTTCACTTATCTTTCACAAGACAGACAGAAACTTGGCTTTAAAAAAGGGTAGCTTTCTGCATGTGTGCTCGCAGTACACGGAGGTGCATAGCAATTTGGGGAAGCAGTTGCAGGAGTCCATGGCGCAGGGCCAGAAATGATATCTTGAGGAAGAAGAATGTGGTATTGTTGAATGGCTCTACAAATTTGAAAATGACGTTTCAAGAAAGAAATTGAAATTAGATATTTCTTTCACTGCCGAGGTCAGCAACCTCTCGCGAAGTTCTCATCCCCAAACGAAAGCGTTCCTTCCAGGCTTCGATTAATGGGGGCCCCAACGGGATTTTTAGGGTGGTTCATTCCGTACATTTGAAAATGAACACTGTCTATACACTTGAAAATGAACACATTCAGTACATTTCAAGATGAACAGCGCTCTGTGACCAATGGCTTTCGGTCGCTTCGCGTTGCTGCGTACAGAAAGATCGTGCTGTTAGAAGCCAGCGGGACTTGCACGGTCTGACTGCCAGCCTACTGTGCAAATCTGCAGACAAGCATTTTCTTGTCAGCCGCACTGTTTTCTCGTTTGTTTTATTGCACAAGAGGGAGAGAACGGTTGCAGGTAGGAGGATGTAGTGCCGTGGGTGGTGGGGAGAATGTGAACTGCGGAGTTTGAATCAAAAGCACTCTTGGCTCTGTAATCCAGGATGCATTTCGTCTCCAGCGGTCTTGAGAGAAGCTGATTGTTTGGTGTCTGCAGTGGTAAGAAGTAACTCGGGCACCAGATGGCGCAGTAAATAGACCAATGGTCCTTACCCAATTTCAGAAGGGGCTTAAACATCAGCAAGGCAATAGGAGTGAACACTGAAATGATGAAATAGTGTCTCACTGTCGATTCAGGAAGATGTTACAGCGTATTAAATGGATGGAAATTTACTTGCACTGCCCCCAACGCAGAGCCAGATGATTCCTCGGCCAGCGCAGTGCCCTGCATCGCTGCCTGTGGTCGGTGCATTTCTCTAATATTATCACAGAAACATTTTATGGTATCATTAATCAAGCGTACAGAAATTTTGAAGAAGATATCCGGAAGATGCGCCTGCAAACAGCCTGGCGAGGTACCTCGGTATCGCTGATAGTGCAAGTACTGCCGAGGGGAAGAAGCGGAATGAGATGGAAAACCAACAATTTCTTTCACTTAGCAGAGTGCACCTGTTCCTTCCCGTCCCTCTTGTCCCACCTGAAGAAAAATTTCATGAAATTCACTAAATATTTGCAGAAGGTGAACGACCGTCCGTCCGCACCATCACAGATAGTTCCAGTAAGCGGGGTGCCCATATGATCTCTCCGAGAGTGAACACGGCAACGCCAACAACAGCACCGGATATTGATGGAAATGTTCCCTTTTAAAACATTATTTTACGGTTTTAAGCGCATTATTAGACCAATAGATCGCGTACGATGATGAACATGGATGCTGCAGATATGGAACTGCCCTGCAATGAATGAACGAAGTTTTAACAGGCGATCAGAAGAAACTTTGATGTGGTGCCTACCAGTATTAAAAGATTATAAACGTCATAATTCTTGCCATGCATTAGCATGGATGTTAGTGGAAGCAGCGATGTCACGATGACCGGGTTAACAGAGAGCACCAGTTCAAACGCCGACTGGGACGAGTTCGCTGGAAAGAATCCATAAAAAAGTAATAAAAAGCATTTACTTAAAACATACATCGGGTGTAAGTCTTCGGAAAAGTGCTGCCAAAATGCCTGAAACCTTCCTTAGCAAAAGGGCCACGGGTTGACTGCACGCTTGCCACCGCACCGCATTATTGTTCCGACTCCTGTGCATCGTTCAAGATGGAAAGCCACAAACAAAAGCTTTAATACACCAATTGTACACACCTCCGCATATTATTGTGGAAGTAACGAAGAAGCGCCAGAGGCTATACGAGCCCCATATTTCTCTGAAGATCTGTACATGTGTTCAACAGCACTTTTTGTTGCATTCTTTTCGGATTTCTGTGTTACCGCGACTGGGGGTGACGGCCGCAGCCTGAATTCCGTGAGAGAAAAAGTGTGTTCGTCAACAACAGCGTCGCGTAGGAAAAAGGCAATGGTCAGTTGCACGAAACCAGGGATGCTTGCAAGGAACAGATACGGCCGATACGGCAGGCCGAACTCGGGCACCATTGCCCTTGTGATGGTGAGCAGAAGAGCGGCACTTAGTGCCGCTGAATTGATAACAAGGTACCTGAAAACGGGAACAGATGGAAGCCTGTGCGGGTTGTTGAATCTGATGAGAGCTAATTTATGCTTACGAACAATCGAAGGCGGGCGAGCGCGTCGAACTTGTTGTATACCGGCGTACACCGAGCTTCAACACATTGCTCGTGAGAGAAACACCCATAGGCAACAGGAAGAGCAATGCAGCGATGAGAGTGACAGTGTCTGTAATGAACACGATGGTCAGGCGCGCACCAGTTGATGTAAGCGTGCCAAGCACTAGAGACCATTTAACCCCCATGTTATCCACCAAAGGCCCAAACAAAACTCCAAACAATAAAGTCGTAACGCCATAGAGGCCATACATCCAACTTGCAGCGATATCGCTCATGCCAAAGCACATGCTGAGATACAAAACAAACACGTAATCGATTGCGAAGTTGCTGAACGAGTCAGCATATTCGCAAGCATAAATAAAAGCCAGATCTCGGGGCAACTTGTAAATATATTCGAATTGTTGGAACATTTGAATAGTTATTTTTCAGACAAAATTGTTTTGATGCCGCACCCTCTAAAGTGATCAAAGAACAGATGGCCGCAGTGTACCCGCCACATGTGCTGTCTTCGGCACACCTACCGATTCGCTTATTTCTCGCGGTTTATTCAACCTTAAATACTGAAAAAAACGTGAAATTTCGTTAAAATTCATGAATACCTGGCATTCTTGCATCTTGAGAGGTGGCTGTAAGGCTCTGGTCGGCAGATGGTTTTTTATGTATCACCATTAGCAACGCCAATTCAAGACTCCGAAGCTCTTCGCCATTGGCTTTGAAGGGACTTTTCGATTGCATTAACGCAAGATTTTTGCATACTTATTACTGCATTCTTCAATACGCTGCATTTTAGGCTGAACCATACAGTGGAGTGTATTGCCGTTCAGCAGCCAACGACCGCCTGCTAGGACACGACGACACACATCAGCTGACTTACCCCGGTGTTGGACACTAATGGCGGAACCGGAGCTTCATTATAACCTTGAAGAGGGCGATGCGTCGGATTTCGGTGTACAGCAGTTCTTTCAAGGGCGCGAATCGGATGTTTACGTTTCAGAATGCACAAGTCCGTCTCTGCCTCAGCAAGATGAAATTCCGATATCTAACAAATTTAGGACATTAGACAAACCATCTCAGACGCATATAGGCAGTGCAACGCGGGCTGAAGCACCACCACATGCCAAAGCTGCTCCCCATGATGCCCGTTCAAACCCACCCCAAAGTGGAAACAAAGATTCCCAAGGGAGTCATGTTACAGGTCTTGTTTCTGAAAATTTACTATCTACAGAACCACCTCCTCAGTCCCATACCTCGTTGTCCGCAGAGGCAAAACACGATGAGTCGCCAGCTATAGACGGTAAGCATCCATCAACACTTTTTATCAAACCCGGTGGCCTATTCGCGTCAGGCAAACTGAACACAACTTTGGAGATGAGACATTGTATGAAATGGTTGCTGGCTGTGGTTGCTTGAAACGGATGCGCAGCCGAACGTCTGAGCCCACAGAGGCACACACTGCAAACCGAAGCAGTCCCTGCTGTCAATACACCGCATGCCTGTCTGACCTCTGAAGTTCTCTCAGCATTGTTTCCTAATGATGCTGCAGGCTCAGCAGAATCAATCTCTGCATGCAGGGCGTCCCCACCCACAAAGCAGCCCTCTCGAGTGTTGCAGTTGAAAGCCAAATTCGAGAAGCAGAGACAGACCGTGACAGACAGCGAGATGCACCAGACGACAAAGTGCAGAAGCACCGAGACAAAACTCCGACGCGACAGGAGACAGTCGGAATGCGCCAGGCCGGCCAGCCCTTTTCCCTCTGAAATGCATGCAGCAGCCCCCTGCCAGTCCGTGCGCAGCCTGCGGTATCGGTTTGAACACCAAAGCCACCCAGAAGATCCTACGGAGGCCAGCTGTAAAAATGTGACAAGTCCGGTGGCAGGCAGAAGACTTGCTTGGGAGACTTTGCAGCAACTCGGCACTGTGGATATTGCAGCGCGCTATGGAAAGCCGTACATACACCAGGAGAAACGCACTGGTGCGGACGATCAACACATTTCGGATGGCTCAGAACCACGTATTCACGCAGAAAGTGATGAAGCCGATAAACATACGGCGGAGGATAGCCCTGCAGAGTCGGCTGTACAGACAGCGGGAGAGTTTGCATTTCTGCAGCGTAAAGACACTTATGGCAACGTCTTTCCCCGTGATCTCCGCAGTGTACCGACACAAAAGCTTTCTGATGCTGCCAATCCCGCAGTTGACTCGTCAGCTAACTCCACAGAAGAAACGAGAGGAAGTTTAAATCCTGTCGATGATGATGAAGAAGGTTCAGCTAGTGCAGTTGTTCACCAGCAAGATGCAGAAACGGGGAGCCCGTCAGCTACACTCTATGGACGTCCCTCTCCAGAGATCGGAAGGCTCGCTGCCATGGTGGCCGCGCAAGCGCAGAACTACGGAAAACCGGTGCCTCGCCGCCTGCTGACACGACAGCACACAGGCGCATTCTAGCACAACTAATGCAGATAATCTACGCTCCCATTTGACCTTTGAACGTATGCGTTTGGATATTTAGTTATATTTCCATTCTGCTGAATAGATTTCATTTTGGGGGACCTTAGGAACTGCTGGGTGTACGGAGTTAAGGAGAACCAGAACCAGTTGCAGCGTTCAAATGCTTCTCAGCGGTGTACGTACACCCCAAAACGCTCTTCGGGATGCTCACTTTTCCTTTCCTGGTGAAGGTTTAGAGCTCGGCTTGCGTGACAGTGGTCACATCCGAATGCTCGCTTTTGCGCCCTGGGCACCGGAGCACAGCGACGTTTCATGGCTGAATTTTTTATTATTTTGTGGACACAACACCGCAGAGGTTTTCTCCGTGGAATTGCGTTGATTGTGAAGTGCTATTTTTGTTTTCTTTTGTTTTGTGTCGGTGCCAAATAGATGCTACTCAAGGATTACGGAGAATGCGCGGTGTATGTACACCCTGCTGGTGGTTGTTTGCACGTCGAGCAACAGTGTCGCTGTCACACATTCTATTTTATGTTAAATATTGCAGTGTGCCGTCCACACTCCAGCAACATTGTGGCTAGCTGGCTAGAAACAAATACGAGGACTGAACGAAATGGCTAGCAAACATTTCAAACGAATTTGGAAAGACTCCGAAGTGCCGCCTCAAAAAAAAACATGAACAAACGCCAAGAGAGATGTAGGCCACTCGCAAGCATCTCGTTACGGATATATATATATATATATATATATATAATATATATATATATATATGTACACTCTTATTTATATTGTAAA
>JRZD01030047.1:0-11880 GCA_000826945.1 Eimeria nieschulzi | reverse complement strand
CCTAGGGCCCCCAAGCTATGGGATCCATAGGGGCCCCAGGAGGAACCCCTAGGGCCCCCATGGTATAGGGCCCCTGGGGACCCCCAAAAGACCCAGCAGCTCAAACAAACCTGCGAGGCATTCCTTGTGTCTCCTGGAGGCCTCGCGGGAAGGGCAAAAAGATCTCTTTGTTTGCCACAGTAAACCTCAGCAGCAGAGAGAGACACTTCTAACGCCGGGCTGCACCTCAGCAGCAGACAGACACAGACAGGCCCTAAAACACCTACTCAACATGCACGCAAAAGTAGGAGACAGAGACAGAGGAGACAGAGAAGGAGATAGAGAACGAGCAGGAGAGGAGAGACGAAGAGAGGAGGGAGGAGGAATAAGGGAGGAGGGAGGAGGAATAAGGGAGGAGGGAGGAGGCCTTTACCTCAGGGGGTCTCTTTCTCTTTCCCGGGCCTCGAGAGCCCTCATCACAAAGTCTATTGCTCTCAGCCCGATGCCCCAATTGCTGCTGCTGCTGCTGCTGCTGCTGCTGCTGCTGCTTTGGGCCTTAGGGGTTGGCCGTTGGGGTCCCAGCATGGTGTATGTCTTGCCGCTGCCTGAAGCTCCGTGCCTGGGGCGCATAGAGGGACACTGACGACGATTCCCTATTGTTTTCGTTGCCCTTGCAAGCCCTAAACCCTAAACCCTAGCATAGCTCACACGGCAATGCATGCGTTGAGTCCGGCCAGGACGGCCTGTGCTGCTGGGCAGCCAACAGCTTGGAAGGCAAGTTCCTGCGAGGCATCTTGCTGCAGCAGTCCCTCGAACTGAAAGGGGCCCTCGTAGCCTTTAAGCCCCAAGCACGCCCATGGGTACAAAGGGAGCTTCCTAGCGGCCTGGGGTGTCTTGGCAGCGGGGGGCAGAGGGGCCCCATCGGACCCTTCCTGAAGCTGCTGGAGGCCCCTGGGGAGGGGCCCTCGAGACCCTGCAGCCAAAGGCCGCCGCAAGGTAAGCACAGAATGGGCCTGGAAAGCCTTAGGGGGGCCCCGTAAGGGAGGCGCCTGAGCCTCACGACGCACGGGGGCCCCGGAGGGTGCCGGGGGGGGTAATACAACCACAGAGACTTGCCGAGAGGCCTCAGGCAGAGCTGCAGTTGGGCTCTGCCCCTGGAACCCCTCTGTGCCTGCCTTGTTGGCTCCTCCTGGTATTTTAGGGAGACACGTCTGTGCTCGGGTTCTCCCAACTGTGAGAGAAGGGGTGCCCCTGAGACCCTTGGGGCTCCCCTCACGAGGGACACACAGGAGACGACTCGCTGGCGTTGCTGCAGGCTGGTGGATACTCTGGGAATACAAAAGGGGCCTCAAGGACGCAGGCAAGTGCTGTGGGGAGGTGCTGCAGGCAGGGGCCTCTGGACATAGGCAGCCAAGGCAAGGCAACGGCAACCTCCCATGTGATGAAGGGGAAGGCGGCCTAATCCGTAAGAAAGTATGGACACCCCCATAAACCCCCTCAACAGGGCCCTCAAATTCTGTGGAAAGCTTCAAAAGAGGCAGGGGGCCTGCTTTAATATTTTCTGAGGTAACTGGAACCCTTTGGGGCCCCCGCTGTGGAGGCAAGCTGCTCGGCATTCCCTACAGGGCAGAACTCCACGTGCACAGACGGCAAAACACCTTAAACTGCAGACAAAGCTTTAAATTGGGTTTTCATTAACAAAGTACCCCATCATTAGGGGAAGGTCACTTGGCCTTCCCCTGCCAAACGGTCCATTGGCATCCCGAGCAACCCAGGGTAACTTTGGGAACGACATGACACATCCACAGAAACGATGAAATACACAGGCAATAACACTTTAACAAAAACCCTTTAGAAACGGGAAACGCCTAATGAAGACAGAGCAGACGGACATTGCCGAGGGTGGTGCTGGAAGTGACCCGCCCCATGTGATTTCACCACCGCCAGGTGACCCTGGCGTGTGTCTCTTTTGCCTATCGCAAACATTGTTTAAATTTAAAAATAATTGGTTTTTCTCTTTTGCCCATCCCAAACACTTTAAATTGAAAAAAAATTGTTTTCAGTCCAGTTTCAGCACAAACATGTCATTCTCTGAAAAGGTAACCACTACATTCTCCTTAGCAGTGATCGTTGCGTTCCACGGAGACGCCTGTTAACGTCTTCCCCGCACGAAACTCTCCCAGAAACCCCTCGTTTTCAGTTTATATCATGGAACGCAGCAAAAAGTGCTCGTCTTTAAACTGAGCGCTGTGGGGTTTCCTTACAAGTTTGGCTGGCTAAGCTACGAGGAGTCAGGTTGTTCCCACGGACTGCAAGGCAGGCAGCCTGCGGCGCTAAGCCAGAGGACCCCAAAAGGTTTCAGTAGCTTTTTCATTTGCAGCAGCTTTGGGGTGCGACAGCCCACAGGGGCGGCTGCCGATGGCATTGGTACTTTGACTGAGGGGCCCCTAAGTATACTTTTTGTTGCGGAGCACCTGCGGGCATTCAAGAAAAAACCTCACAGCCATCCAGTCAAAAATGAGCCAAGGGCCGAAGCAACCGTAAGGGTCCCCAGGGGCCTCAGGAGTCCTGCAGGGATGCTGGGATCTCCCCTCGCACGGGAGTTGAAGCTGAGCTGGCTTGCGGGGCCCCCGGCTTACCTGAATATCCCGAAGGGCCCCTGGGGTGATGAAAAGGCCCCCAAGCGTCGCAGTTCCTGCCAGTAAATAAAAAACTTGATTCCAGCTGCAGCAGAGAAAGAAGACAATGCCAAGGGAATGCAGACACTGGATTTGTGAGGGGCAGTTTGCAGAGGGGCCCCTTAAGCCGCTGAAAAATTTACCCATACGCAGAAAGTAGGATGGGAGTTAGGAGGCCCTGGACGATCGAGCCGACACTCCCGCAGCCGTTGACGATGCCTGAGGCACAGCAATAAAACCACACAATCGCGCTTTTTCCAAAGATAAATAGATCGTCTGCAGCTGCCAGTCTTTAGCTCTAATGCTACAGAGGCATACAAGAGACAAGTGTCTCTCCAGTTAAAAAAAGAGAAAGGAGGAGAGACGCACAGGAGGCAGTAGCAGCAAGATCAGAAGCAGCCCCATTTGGCTCATCTGCACAGGCGTCTGCTGTAGCTGTCCCCCCCAAAACAGAGTCGGGAGCGGAGACAGCAGCGCCAGTCAGCAGCAGGGCCACCTGGGAGACCCAATGAATGTCTCCTGGGGGCCCCCAAAGGACAGAAAAGTGAAACAGCAAAAGGGCATAGCCAGCGACGCAGCAGAGAGGAGCAAGCAGCAACAAACGCCGGCCCTGAAGGCACCGATCGGAGAACCAGCTGCAGCACACAAACCCAAAGACAGAAATGTGCGCAGTAAACGACTCCTTGCTGCCAACCTAAAAACAACAGGCAGAGAGGAAGAGAGACAATTAACAACAGAAAGCTCCCAAAGGAGAAACGCACCCGACAGCCACCGACCCCAACACACCGCCAGCATCAAAGTAAATCGAGTAATAGGCTGCACCACACAAACGCCATAAACCCTTAGATTCTTTGCAAGGCACTGCAGGACCCCCAGGTAAGCAGCGATGAAAAAGAAGCAAAAACCCTAAACCCTAAACCCGCATAGTCCCTAAACCCCTTATACGTGGCATTCCCAACCCCCCTGCATGCGGAGGCCTCAAGAAACAAACCATAAGGAAGCCGATCAAACCCTGAACCCTAAACCCTAAACCCTCGTACCTGCTGCTGAGGACGTGAGGCCGGCATATTTCTCAAAGTAATAAGACATCCAATACAGCAGAGAATATCTGACGAGCTTTATACAAAAATAAGCTCCGCAGAGCCTCTTAATGCTACTCATCGCAACAGTTCGACGCAACAGCGACTTGCCCTGCTGCTGCTGCTGCTGCTGCTGCTGCTGCTGCTGCTGCTGCTCTGTGGCTGCAGCTCTGGTGAGGAGGCCCTGCTCGGGTGCCTTTTTAAGGCCCCTGGCGAGGAGCAGCGCGCAGCCCAGCACCCACATAGCCGGCACCAGAAACGCCAGCCGCCAGTTGGAGGTCCCCGGGCCGGGGGCCCCCAAGAGGGAGGGGGCCCCCAACACCCCTCGCGAAGAAGCTCTGAGAAGTTCTGCAGTGAGATAGCTCGCGAAGATGCTGCCAACTTGCTGACAAGTTGCCCATACACCTGAAAGCGAGGCACGCACAAACCTCTGGCCAGCCAGTCAGCAGCTACAGAAGGGGGCCCCTCAGGGGGCCCCCAAGATGGAAATTCGCAGGAGCAACGGGAGGGAGAAAAGGCCTTGTTTTGAGGGGGAGTCGGTTGAAAGGGAAAGACCTCCTGCCTTGTCTCCGTGCTGCTGCTGCTCACCTATAACCCCTCCTCTCTCTTTGCTACTCAGCCAGGTCGACAGAAAAGAGACGATTAAAGGGAAGGCCAGCGCCTGGGCTGCCCCGTTAAAACCCCAAAGACATGCGAGAGAAAAAGATGACAAAAGAGAATCCGGGAGAAAATAAACAAAGAAACACGAACCCGCACTAACAGCATACGCAACGGCAAGAATCGTCTCACAGCTGGGGCCCCCGGGGGCCCCCAACAGGGCGGGAGCCAGCAGCAGCTGCGAGGCAGCATAAGCCCCCAAAAAGGCGCTGTCTACCCCACCCAAGGCGGAGGCACTGAGCCCTAATTGTATCTCTAATTCGCGTTTTGTCGTGGCAAACGGCTTGCGAGTGAGATAAAGAGAGGCGTAGCAGAAATACGTTAGCAGCAGCTGAGCCAGCTTCCCCTCAGACAACCGGTTGCTGCTGCTGCTGCTGCTGTTGCTGCTTGCATGCAGAGGAGGGGCACACAAAACGCCACTAGGGGATGCCGCAAGAGGCAGGCTGCTCTCTTCCGTTGCAGCAAACGCTCCTGCTGCTGCTGCAGTACGCCGACGGGGGCGCGACGCAGAGGTTCCCTGCTCTGCTGTCTCTTCCTGTGCTGCGCTGCTGCCGTCCTTCTCGGGGACATCAAGGGGGGTCCCTTCAGAAGCAAAAGCAATGCTGCTCATGTTGCTCATGTTTCTTACTAGGGGGAGGCGTCCCGTTTGCTGCCTGTGTTCAATGAAGGCTTTCCTGAGGTGGGGCCCCGAGCTAGGGGCCCCTCTGCTGCTGCCAGATCGCCCCGGAGGAGAAATGACCTCCGCCTTGGAAGCCACATGCACACGGGGGGTCCTGCCTCTCTTGGGCTTTACAGAGAGAGAAGTTCCTTTCTCAGCACGAGGAGGCCCCGCTGGGAAGCCCATGGCCCGTCCCCGTTGAGGCTCAGAGTCTCCCTTCCCTGGAGGAGATGCAGCTCCTCTCTTACGCGCTGAGGGGCCCCTCCGCGGCGCATTGGCCTTGCGAGGGCTTCGGGCCCTGGGGCCCTTAGCAGCAGCAGCAACAGGTGACGCTGCTGCTGTTTGTGTTCCCTGTCTCGTTGCCACCATCGCTGCTTGCTTCCAGGAAAGCCCTTATTCGCAAAGTGCTGCATGCATCCCTCCTAAACGCCGGCGGTGAGAATCGTTTTTGCCTCTGCCGCTCACCGCAAATGGAAGCCCCCGAGATTCAATACTGCCCAGGCACAACTACAGGCACAGCGAGACCCCTCTCCGTCTGGACGACACAACAAACCCACACCTGCCCTTGCCTCAGAAGCATGCACTAATAGTAAGCAATTTGTTTTGTTGAGAGAAAACGGTTGTTTCGTTATGTCTTGCTGTTTGCCCCTCTTCTTCAGCTGCAGCGGCCCAGCCCCCAAGTGCTGTGCCACAATATCTGCGTGGTTCAAGGAACAGAAAAAATAAATAGAACTTCTTAATAACCAAAACCAAATCAATTTACTTATATTTACCTCTCTGTGTTTTGCTTTTTCATCTAACTTTCATTGCGGCTGGATGCCAGCCTCCTGCGCCAACTCGGCTCTGTCTTAGTTGAGATGCAGACAGAGCCGCACCCTCGCCACAAATCGTCTTCAGCTAGAGTTAAAATAGAAAAAAAATAATTTGTATGTAATCAAAATAATTGGGACGCATTTATTTATGGGGTTTTGTTTGTTTCTCGCTGTTCTATGAACCTTCAATGTAACGGTCATACTTGGGTGTAGGCGCCCAGGATAGTCAGATTTATTTGCTATTTGAATTGTTTTTGTTGTGGTTTCGTATTCTAAAAGTTTTAATTTTATTATTTTCACGGTTTTTTTTTAATTCTGGAACATCCCTTGTAGCTCTACTCTTACGGGCTTCATAGGCTCTTAGCTTTTTATTAGTGCCACCCAAAATTCACCTAAAGCGCCTTCGCAACTAGCTTCAATAACCTTTGAAAATTTAAAAGATTCATATAATTTTAATTTTATGCTTGTAATTCTTTATTTACCTTGTTACAGTTTTCTCCCAGTAATGTTTCATTTCAAGTATAGACGGGCCATCTGGCCCCCCCATGCGTAAAAGCTGTGCACACCGTTCGAGTTCGACCACTAAAGAAATGGCATTATTATTCCTGCATATAAAATTATCTGCTTGGCTTATTTTGATTTTGTTAAGCGTCCCACAATCTGTGGCTTGTCTCGCAAACATCATTAAATGCCAAGTGGGTGCACGTTTACACCTAATCCTTGTGCCAAAGTTCTCCTTATAATTAGTTAGCTTGTTGCAAAGCAAGTCGGTGGAAACTATCAGACGCAGATTTACCATCAGCCTTTCGTTGGTTGACATTGAGCAGCTGGACCTCCAGTGTAGGTTCTTACTAGCGCATTAAAGTGTATTCTCCTTCATGTACAGGAGAATGAGTATATATGCTTGGAGCTCGTTTATTATTCGTCTTGCTTTTTTAAGTATTTGGAAGATGGAGTTAATAACCTCGTATTCGGTATAACTTTCCCAATACTTTCTGGATTCCCACGGTGTGTCATTCGCGACCTTTTTTAGAGTAACCTGGTATAATCAGAGGCTAAATGCGTCACTTATTATCTTCTTATCTCTTCTTAGCTTTTCATCTTTTATGATCCTTTCACCTCTTATTTTTTTTATCACTGATTATCTTATTATCTTCTATTATCTTTTCATCACTTATTATTATCTTTAGATTGCAGCAACAAACTGCCAGTAAAAAACCACCAGCATACTGCAAGCGTCGGTAGAGTTCCAGTTCGCTTTGATTTATGAACGTGTAAAATGGAAACATTTTGTAGTTCGCTGTAAAGAAAATATAAATGAGAAATCGTAACTTGTTTATTTCCTTGATGAAAGTCAGCTTTCTGTTCTCTTGTGTCATCAGCGCTGTCTAGACAAACGACAAGAGCCCTTGCAAACGGCCAGGCTTTCCCCCAGTTCTACACATAAAACATTTAGAATTCTTGAAAGAGGCGTGTCCATAAAAAGAAATATAAAGAAATATACAAAGAAATATTTTTGCTTTCTTTCCAAAGGACAAGAAAATACATGGAGGAGCCTCACAACCTATTGGCTCGCTTCTACGGTGGAAATGCAATTTAATCAAAGCTGTTCAGGTGCGACACTTCATGCTGACATGAAATGTCTTTTAATTTTAACCCCTTTCTTGGTTTCAAGGTAAAATCCCACAGTAAGAATAAACAGTTTTTCCATGCATCTGTCGGTTTTATACATGAAAATGATTAACAAGCTACAAATTCGCAGAAACAGGCGTGGAACCGCGTTGTTATGCCTTTGCTTAGAAGCCGTAATCAATAACATGAAACAATAAAGAATAGTCTGCTGCCCCCAAAGAAATTTCTCAGAAGAGTCGCCTCCCTGAGGCCAGGGCGGCCTCAACACAGCTAAAAGAAGAGATGATGCGGCAAAAGAGCAGCTAGCCTGCACCTTGTAGAGCAGGCATCCCAACACTCAGTCCGAGGAGCTGGGCTGCTTACTACTGCTCCTCATACTTCCCCATTCCACTCATAGAAAGCATGCGTCATTAATTATGCAAAATAAAAGATACAACAAACACACAAACATTCCAGTAAAGATCACAGGTATTCATCTGTTACACCCTGCGCCTGCTGTCTACAGAGGGGTTACTCTCTTCGTCATCGCTCGTGTGATATCTTTGGGTCCTCTGGAAGCGGAAGTCGATAATAGTACAATACTATCTACGAAACACAACACCCAAAACCTCAAACTTTAAAGAAAGCGACTTTCTAAAGCAGTTTTGATAGAGAGAGAGGAGGAAGAGCAGCTTGTCCCCAGCAAAGAAGAACTTCTGCGGGTTCCCCTAGCAAAGCCTCCTCGAGCGCCTCCCGAACTTCGCTGCTTCCTGCTCTAAGAAATTTTTGTTACTTGAAAAAGCGGGGCTATTTAAAAGAGATAACGTTCCGTGTGGTTGCTAGGGGGGCCTCTACGGGGGCCCCCTGCAGCACGCCGAGAGCAGACTCTGGTCTGGAGCCCTTAGGCTGAAGCAGGTATAACTGAGAAGCCATTTCTTTTTTTTGAGCACATTCTGTTCTTTGACGCTTCTATGGAGGACTAAGGGGCCTCCAGATAACAGAAGTACCCTATGCCCCTGGTGTTGTCTTTCTGCTGGCTGCACACTTGAATCATTGCTCTTGAGGCCCTTTAGGGGGTTCCCAGATACGCCTGAACTACTTAATGAATTGCTTATGCCTTTACCATGCACTGATTGCTGCAACAATCCTTTAGAGATTCCCCAGCCTGCCCCCCGCCTTCTTGCCGGAGCAGGTGCAGCTATGGAGGCCCCTCCTTACTGGGGCTCCTATGGAGGTGACGAGCAGCAGCAGCAGCATGAGGAATGGGATCAGGGTGTTGCCCTATCGGATGAGGGTGGGTTTGTTGTGATGGGGGGCCCTTATGAAGACCCTTCAGATGCTTTTCCCCGGGACTCTTTAGAAAATTTGCACTGTGGCGAGACCCAGCTGGAGGGGCCTCGCGTTCTCCCCTTGTGGAAGCAGCTGCCTCAGATAGCACGCGCCCCCTGTGTGCCTGGGAAGGCCCCCTTTGAGCCCTCTTGCGCCTCTTGGGACCCCCTAGGGGGCCTCTTGTGTGTAGGGAGCATAGGAGGAGGTATCTGTACGTTTGACCCATCTAGCGCTTATCCGTGCACCTGCTTTCCCCTCCCTGGAGGCGCTGGGGGGCCCCCCGAGGGCCCCGGTGCCGTGTGTTCGCTCTTGCCGCTGCATTCTGGCATCCTCAGTAAGGCCGCAAAACAAACCCTAAAAGGAGACACTCTGAGGTGTCTCCTCTCTCCTTGGCGTCGCTGCTGGCAAGCCAGTGCTGTATATACAGCTGGGAGTTCGTCCTTTTCAGCGTCTCTCCGACTTGTATTCCAATATCTTTGTCTGGCTCTGTTCTTTTGCTGCTGCACCTGTCTGTCTCTCCTGTTTCTCGTGATGCTCTGTCTCTATCTTTTTGCTGCTGCAGTTATGTGTCTTTCCTGTCTTGTTAGAATGTCTCCTTTGTTGTGTTCTTGCTTTTCAGGTGTATGCCTCAACGGCGTTTCGTTGGTTCGTCGGGGGGGCCTCCCCGTGTCTCTCCTTTCTGCTGTCTCTCACCAGCAGCTGCTGCAGTGCTGCGGAGCCCTTAGCCAAGGCACTACGCTGGGGGCCCCGGCAGAGGAGGCCCCCTACGCTCTCATTGGAGGCCAGCTGGTGAGCCGCGCCTCCTGCTTTTTAAGATGGGGTTGCAATGCTCTCCACGTATATGTAGCCATCTTTGTTTCTAATTGGAGTGTACAGACACCTCGCTGTACACCTCACAAATCTTGCTGACCCCCACCACCGCTAGTCCTTAGGAGATGCAAATACACTTGCTGCCTCTCTTCTGATGGTTTGCTGTTAGCAGCAAGTGCAGCATTTAATGTGTCTCTTTTTGACTGTCTTTTATCTGCTGCTGCAGCCTGTTGCGTGTCTCCTCGACCTGTGCACGGGGACTCTCTTGTCCTCTTATGCAACCCAAAGTCCGGTGTCTGCGTTGCCTGCGGGTCCTGCTGCTGCTGCTGCTGCTGCTGCTGTGGGGCTGCTGCCCATAGGCTGTGCGGACGGCATGGTGAGACTGTTGGACACACGGATGGGAGCCCTTGTCTCTGAAGTGCTGCCGCTGGTGTCTCCTCTTTCTGTCTCTTGTCTGTCGTTCGCCGGTACGCAGCTAGCTGCATGTGGGGCCCTATTGCCGGGCCACCTGGGGTCTCCCAGGGGCCTTAAGGAGGCCCTGAGGCGCTGCTGCTTCCTTGACTTGAGGCTGCAGGCGAAAACGCTGGCTTCTGTGTCTCTTTTCCCCTCTTCTCTGCCTCTTATGTGTCTCCTGTCTCCTGGATTAGAGGAGACACATCCCCTTGCTGTTGCTGTCTCCTCTGACGGCTGCGTCTTGCAAGCGGATGTGTCGCGTCTCTCCCTGCTGCCCCCCTACAGCAGCAGCAGCAGCAGCAGCAGCGGCGGCTACGGGGAGGCCCTAGCAGCAGGGGCCGTTGAGGCTGTCCCCTTTCAGACCATCGAGCGGCCTTTGGCCTGTGCTGCTCTCGACACAAGAAGCTCTTTGCTTGCTCTCTGCGAATGCGGGGGTTTAGTGCAGCTGCTGCAGCAGCAGCAAAACAGACAGCAGTTGGGGGACCCCCTGGCTCGCCATGCTGCTGTTCTTGCTGCAACAAAGAGACAGCAGCAGCTGCTGCTGCTGCAGCAGGGGACAGTCCTCGAAAGCAGCAGCATCCACAGCAACAGCAGCAGCAGCACAAGCTGCAGGCTTCTTGAGGAAGACTTGGGAGAGCCAGTGGGGCCCCTCCCTGGCCTCGACGACTTCCTGCTGCCCCCCACAGCAGCGGCAGCAGGGAAGCAGCGCCTGCCAGACCCTTCCCCTCTTTCTCTCTGCTGCAGCAGCTACCTGCAGCAGCAGCAGCAGCTGCTGCTGCTAGGGGTGACCCTTGGGGGCCCCCTAAGGGAGGCATGCGCTGTAGAGGAACTGCGAGAGGAATATCAACTTTTAGACTTTCTTAGGGCCCCCCGGCTTAGGGGGCCCCTCATAATGCCCTGCTGCTGCACTTGTGTGCGGCCTGGTAGCTGCAGCGGGGGGCCCCTCCTCAAGGGGGTAGCTTGCTGCTGTGACTTGCTATCTGAGAAATGGGTTTATTCTGTCTCTTCTTTGCGTCGTGATGATGGAGACACTTGCTGGGGGCCCCCATCCCAGGGCCATTGGGGGCCCCTCGAGGGCGTGGGAGGGGCAGGGGCAGGGGCCTCCCCCATAGACGCGGAGGGATACGTTTCTGCTTCTGCTGCTGAGGACCCAGCAAGTGACTTGGTCTGTGGCATGCTGCTGCGCTCTGCAGGGGCCCCAGGGGGGGCCCCCTGCTACTGCAGCAGCAAAAGGAGCGCCAGCAAGCCTGGGGACTCGCGCTGCAGCAGTGGGTACAGTGGATCCAGGAGCGTATTTGAAGGATGGGATGGAGGCCCCTTTGGGGGCCCCCTAGAGGACGGAGGTGGTTGTCTAGTGGAGGTCCTCACTGAGGAGGACACAAGGCCCCCGATCCCGTTCCCCTTGGCCTTGTTACGAGGCACAGAATCTGCAGGCGGGTGGCAGGAATCCTCAGGGGTTCGTTTTGCTGCAAACGTTTTTGGCTGTGGGCCCAATGGGGCCCTTTATGGGCCCATTGGCTCTTCTAGGGAGTTGGTCCTTCGAAAGACGGGGGGCCTCCTCGCTGCAAGAGGAGGGGAGGGGCCCTTCGCAGGGGCCCCCCTCAGGCGCTCCGAGCTGCTCGCCATACAAACGCTAGGGGCCCCCCAGACGCCTCCCTGGGCAGACGCATGCTCTGCGGTGGGCCCCTCGCTCTCGGGGGGCGTTGCTCCTTTCTCTGCCTCTGTGGGATCTCGTGGTGGGTACGGCTCCCGCCGGGGGCGGTGGGGGCCCCCAGGGGGGCCCCCCGCATCTGTAGGGGCTACAGTACAGCACA
>JRZD01030042.1:0-12091 GCA_000826945.1 Eimeria nieschulzi | reverse complement strand
CTGTGTTTTCTCTCTTCCTTAACCAGCGGGTTTCAAGAGAGTTGCACACCCTTGTACTGGCTTGACTGGCGACACATCCCAAGATGCACAGCATCACATCGCTCTGTCTGCAACAGGACAATTCCAGTTCTCCTTTGCTGCACTGACGCGCTCCTCTCTACGAGGCATATGGGCATGCCTGAGCTGGCGGCTTTGAGGGTTGTTAAGCAACTCCCTCTAGAAGGTAGCATTAGCACCCTTGATACAATCCGAACACGGACTCAGGCGTGCCTATGGCACGGCATGCCACAGCAAGCGAAACACATATATCTCAAGAAGCCGCCACGCCTCTGCAGCCAGCGCTGCGTGCCTTAACCTAAATGGGGAAAGCTTTGAAACGAGCTATAGCTTACGTAAATGCGATATACAGAACGTTTAATCCCTAATCAAAATTTATGCAGGCAAAGTACGAATATCTCTCGGCTTCCCTAAAAGCTATCCTTGTGAAGTTTTAGGAGGAGCAAGTGTGGGTTGAGATAAAGAGTGTCTATGGTTGCTTCGAGCTTGTTGCACTGTAGCAAGAAATAATTAGGGTTCTCCCTAATAGTTATATTTCCCCATGTTTATTTGTATTTTAATATTTAAAATTAATGTTCGTATATCGCGGGCAACGTTATACAAATATAAACTCGTGTAATTTGATGCCAGCCCCACGGCCTGTCCTTGTGCAGCCTCCATTCCTACCTGCTAGTGAGCTTCAAATGGTTGATGGGCCTGCGAGGCTGCTGCTTGCAAAATATTTCTTTGAGTGTACGGCGTACTAGGAGCAATTTTCCCCCCCACAGAAGGAACGGCGAGATTCAGCACTGGCGTCCTCAGCTGCCTGGTGTAAGTATCCTTGCTGAGATCGCTTTCTCTTTGCAGTCACCCATGCTGGGCTTTTTTGCAGCATGAGCCCATTGTATGAGACTGTCGCAGGTCCCAACTGTTCAGGGAGTGACCACGCCATTGCTTGGAACTGCGGGCATTCCATTCTTCTCGATACGTGTCTCGGCTACAGACGCCTTTAGGCTAGTCTGTATCTGTCAGAATGGCCTTAAAATATGCTATGCATTACGCTTTATTTGCGTTTGCCTCGATTATTCAATGCGCTAGCCGTCTTCACTTGAGCTTCTGCGGTACCGCTGCACTGCAGGAATCGCCAGACGAATGCCCTGGAAAGGACTTGCACTGAGCATTAGCAAATTTTATTTCGAGGGCTCCTCGCGTCTGCGGTGGCTTATTTCGAGTACCGTGGAAAGAAAAGTTTCTTCTCAGCACTCTGCTTTCCCCTACGCTCCAACTTCTCCACATTACCGAACTCTGGTTTCTGCCCACCCTCAGCGCCTGACGCAAATCGAACAAACAAAAATGACACCAATGGCGTGTGCAGACGATGGGGTGGCTGGAAAACACGATCCCGCAAAGGATGCGACATTTGAAGTTTGTAAGACAATTGCTTGTCGCCTTCGCTCAGCTTACTTTTTTGTTGTTCCCAGCATCCTACGTTTTGTGGGGTGTAAAGCATCATCTTCTTTTTAGTTTAGGGATCTTTGATGAATCCCTTACAGTTTCCCATGGCATGTCTTGGTTTCTGCCGCATTTGTTGTACGTTGCGTGGGCCTGTTAAGTGCCGGAACGCTTGGATTTCGCGGATGCGGAAACTAAGACGTTGAAAATTTGGCAGGACAACAACACCTTCAAGAAGTCGCTGGAGTTATCCAAAGACAGGAAACCCTTCTCCTTCTACGACGGACCTCCGTTTGCCACTGGCCTCCCGCACTATGGCCACATTCTCGCGGGCACAATCAAGGCAGGTTACGCATTTTATCCCTTCTACTACCTGAGAGGCTCCGTTCCGTACACACTTCGTTTGCTTTTCAGCTTTACCGTTTAAGGTGCAAACCTTCTCCATTAAGGTTTGGAGCAGCTGAGTATCGATGAGAAATACATGGACAGGAGATTGCAATTGCGCTGCACTGCAGGACGTAGTGTGCCGGTATGCCCACCAAACTGGCCATTACGTGGAGCGCCGCTTCGGGTGGGACTGCCACGGGCTTCCCATCGAATTTGAAATTGACAAGCAGCTGGGGATATGCACCCGCCAGCAGGTCCTTGAATATGGCATCCCGCAGTACAATGAACAGTGCAGGTTCGCCAAGCCTTTCCCTGGCCAGGCGCAGCAAGGCCCAAAGCGTAGCTTTAAACCTAAGCACCCTAAGCCCCAAACATATGACCCCTAAGCTCTAAACCGGAAAACCCTGAATGTGAGTCGGAGGTCATTTGGTGGGTGTGAGGGGGGCCGCAGGTCCATCGTGCTGCGCTATTCTTCACAGTGGGAGGATATCGTTGGTAGGCTGGCACCCGTTCCCGTAGACTGAGCCGTTCGCCCTGAAGGCCATCACTATAGAAAGCTTGCTTTAATGTCATTTGCAGAGAGGACCGGGCGATGGATTGATTTTAAGAACGGTTATAGGACAATGGATCGCGACTTTATGGAATCTGTCTGGTGGACGTTCAAACAGCTTTTTGACAAGGGCAGAGTGTACCGAGCCTTCAAGGTTAGCGGACGGCAGGTGCTGGCTGCTGAGGCTTGAGTTCAATGTTTATTTTGTGTTGCTAACGTACACAGGGTCTCGACAAGGCTGTAGGCTGGCTGTCACGGGAAAGATACCCTCTTCTCTAGATACATTGGTTAGCACTGGAGAATGTAGATGACGCGTGCCGCAGGTCATGCCGTTCTCAACGGCTTGCGGCACACCTCTCTCCAACTTCGAGGCCAACCAAAACTACAAGGACGTCAGTGATCCCTCGATCATCGTCGCTTTCAAGTGAGCTGCTGTCACGACCGAACGTAATACAGCCGTCACAGGCAAAGGCTGTGGGCAGCAATACCAGCAGCTGTGGCATCCTGTATCCTTGACCCCTCATCAGGAAGTATTCTTGTCAGGGGAAAGCTGAGTTGCGCACCGAATATGTTGCCTGTTTTCTATTGCGGGCTGTGCTCCATGTGCTCTCCGGTGCCTCAGGTGCCGTGACATCGCCGGATTTCCAGAGCCGTTTGAATTCATTGCCTGGACGACGACGCCTTGGACACTGCCTTCTAACCTTGCCCTCTGCGTGCATCCAACGATGACGTACCTTAGAGTACAGGTCAAGACCAGCAAACGGCGAGCCGTCATTGCCCAGCTTTCCCAGGCGATTGTATTGTGGTGGCATTCAGATGTGTTATGATAGACAGGGTAGGGAGTGAGCTTGAGGGAACCGCCAGATGTCCAAGTGTAGTTTGAGGGGCCATGCCGCTTCTTTTTTTTATCGGAGATGAGCGCTTTCTCTTGTATTTTCAGTCTTCTGGTGTTGGCGAAAGATCGGTTGGAATGGGCGTGCAAGCAGGTGCGTGTGTTCGGACTCCCTCGCTTTCCGGCATGCGCCTCTAGTTGGAATGCTGGCAACCCTTGGCACACTCCGACATTGCTTGCTGTCGGTTGTGCTATCGGATCACGCCTTAGGTCATGCGTTTCAAGTTCCATTTTTCTTCATCTGCCGTGGCTCATCGGTTTTGCAGGTGTTGGTCTTTGCATCCGCAGATGAAGATTGATCCTGTAGAGGAGGTACAGGTGCTAGACGAGTTCCCAGGCGAGAAGCTCAGAGGTTAGCAATTATGGCTGGAGTGTTATTTATTTATTGTTCCCAGCACTTCTTGAACTAAGTCTTAAAGTCCCCTTTTCACCACTGTCCTTGCGGCGCGCGTCACACAGTCGTCAGCCCGTTGTCAGCTCAACCAGTGTGGTGCTACTGTGTCGTTGTAGGTATGCGCTATCAGCCAATTTTCGACTATTTTTCCTTTGAGGGTTCGCCCTTCCTTGCTACGGCATGGCGCGTCTGCGTGGATACGTTTGTCACATCTGACTCTGGTAAGATTTTTCAGGGCGCATTGGTGGCATTGTGCCTTTTTTCATTTAAGACTAGTGGTAGTTCCATCCTCTGCTAAGCAGCAAGCAGTGTGCATGGTCGTGTTTGTGCCGGCTTCCCAGGCACGGGCATTGTTCACTGTGCACCTGCCTTTGGTGAAGAGGATTACAGGGTGTGCATGCAACAGAAGTAAGCGCATACAGTTGCTGATCTTTCAATACCAGCCAGTCTGGTAGCAATAGTGAAGTCAGTCCGGGGGCAGTGATGTTCGAAGCTGTTGGTCCGATGTTTCAATAATAGCAGACCGCGGCTGCGTATGATGAGGTGGCTATGCCAGGGGTCAATTTCGGTGTGTTCCAGGGTTTGTCCGGTGTTTGTCCGGTGTCCGCAGCATCATTTCAGTGGGAGGGCCATTGGCATGCCCTGTTGACGACAATGGTCGATTTACCAAGGAGGTGCCTCTGGTGGCGGGTCAGCCCGTTAAGGAAGCGGACAAAACCATTAAAAATGTTCTGAAAAATAATGACGTCTTGCTGGCCAATTCTGACTTCGTTCACTCGTACCCCTTCTGCTGGCGGTCGGACACGCCTTTGATTTACAAGGCTGTGCCGTCTTGGTTCGTCCGTGTAGAGGATATGCGCCAACGGCTCCAGGCCAACAATCGTTTGTCGAGGTGGGTGCCGGTAGCAATACAGGAAAAACGCTTCCACAATTGGCTTGGAGAGGCGAAGGACTGGTGCGTCTCCCGGAACCGTTTTTGGGGCACGCCGTTGCCGTTATGGACCAGCGAGGACCGCACACAACTTGTGTGCATTGGTATGTCACCGCGCGTCTTCATGCTGTGCCGGCTTTCCGTTTGCAGACAGTCTGAGGTGCTTTTAGCGTCCCAGGGTGACTCTGTGATGGAGATCCTAGTGGGCAGACGTTTTTTTTTTTTGCACGTATCCCTAAGGGCTCCATTGTTTTGAACGAGTTGTATTTCCCATGCTTTCTCAGGAAGTGTCAAGGAGCTCGAGAAATACGCCGGCCGCGAACTTCCAGACATCCACCGCCACTGCATCGACGACATCACCATCCCGGACCCGAGGGGCTCTGAGTACCCACCGCTTAAGAGGGTTGAAGAGGTAGGGAGCAAGTGATGAATTGTCTCGAGCTGATCGCCTTCTGCTGGTTCTGGAATCCTTATCAGTTGGGATTTTGTAGTTCCTGCCCATGAGGACTGATTCACTCCTTGCTGGGCCGGCGTGCTTGCAGGTCTTTGACTGCTGGTTTGAGAGCGGCTCAATGCCCTACGCACAGCAGCACTACCCATTTGAAAACCAAGAGAGGGTGAGCTTAGCGTCGCATCGATTTGTGGGCATCTCCGGATGCTGAATTTGCGCTGCTGGCTAGTGGAGCAGTTAGCTGCGCTAGAGTGGAGCTGTGTTTTGTTTCCAATGGGTCTCGTAGCGCTTTGTGTAGTCTGCCAGGAAGTTCCCTGTCGCTTTCTTTCGTGTCCTGCATGTTGCCCTTGCAGTTTGAACAGACATTCCCGGCGAACTTTATAGGGGAGGGGCTCGACCAAACTCGTGGATGGTTCTACACGCTTATGGTTTTGTCGACGGCTATCTTTGACAAACCTCCCTTTGTAAATTTAATTGTAAATGGTGCGAGCCAAACCTCACGTCATGATAGCTAGTTAATACACGCCCGTTATTTTTCGGACGTCGCTTGCGGCATTGTGCTTGGCTAGCTCTGTCTACTGGGTCGCCGCTAGATGCCTTTTGCAGTGGTGGGAGGAATAGCTAGCGTCAGTGCTTAGAGTGCTGTGCTGTAACAGTAGCTGACAGTAGCAGGAGCAACAGCAACAGTTTCCCGCTGCTGAAGCAGCAGACTATAGTTTGAGGAATTCGTCTTCTCAGGCTTGGTTCTGGCTGCTGATGGGCGGAAGATGAGCAAGAGGCTGCAGAACTACCCACCAATTACGGACATTCTTGCCAAGTTTGGGGCGGATGCACTGCGTGTGTACCTCCTGAATTCTCCGGTTGTTAAAGGGGAGACACTGCGTTTCAAGGAAGAGGGCGTGCGTGACGTCGTAAAGGACGTGCTTCTTCCTTGGTATCATGCCACGAGGTAGGGAGGATAGTTTGATTCCATGAAAACTGTACCAGCTGAATGATGCTAAGAGCCTGACTGGAGGTCCACGATGTTCAAGAATCTGGCTGTTTCCGTTTTCTTGACCTTATAGATTTCTGACTCAAGAAGTCTTTCGTTATGAGGCGAACGGGAAGAAGTTCCAGCCGGCCACTGAGGCGGAAGAGACTGCAAGAACCAATGTAATGGACAAGTGGATTCTATCCGAGGTGCAGCACATGACGCAGGTGAGCGACAGGGACTCTTGGCCAGCCTGGATAGAGCCCACACAGTGTATGCGTTAAACCTCTGCTTGCTATCAACCACAGCCCAGATGTCCTGTAGCTGGCCTTACTGCGGTTTGTTTAACTTCTCCAGCTACCCATGACGAGGCACGTGTTGTCACGCGTTCAGTCGTCCGTGACCGTCAGCACTCCAAACTTGTCTTGCGGGTGCGGTGGCTCATCTCTTAAAGATGACTTTGTCGCTTGTGCCGCAGTTTGTCCGCGAAGAGCTAGAAGCATATCGCCTGTACACAGTTGTCCCCCGCCTAGTTTCCTTCCTTGAAATGTTGACAAACTGGTAAAGCGTGCGCGAATGACGGCAGCTATCTATTGCAGAAACACCCATGCTACATTTTGACGGCTGGCACTTTTATTGAGGCAATAGACGAGTTCGACTATTCCCAGCTAGCCGCTGATAGCGGGGCATTATCGAACAGTCTACTATCTCCGGTCTGTTGCCGACCCCTTCATGCGGCACGTTTGTTTTGCACGAATGCAGGTATCTGCGCCTTAACCGCGACCGCATGCGTGGGGCTGCAGGACCTGTTGCGGCGTCGGAAGCGCTGCAAACCCTCTACTCTGTGCTGCTTACTACAGTTGTGTATATGGTGGGTCTTTGTACTTTTATTCTTTGATTATTGCGTGAGGTGCTGCGTAAACCTAAAGACAAGGCGCAGTGGTGGTACTGGAAGCCTTCTACGGCTGACGCTTCTCCCCTGTAGTATTTTCTTTTCAGGCCCCTCTGACACCATTTCTGAGCGAGTACTTGTATGGCTCGCTCCGTCGAGCCCTGCCAGCTGCACATGCGATGTTGGCTGACAGCGTCCACTTCCTGCTTTTGCCGCTTCCGCGTCTGGAACTCCGAGACCCGGCAGTTGAACTGCGCATGGAACGAATGCAAAAAGGTTCTATCCTGTTTACGTCCTGTTGCCTAGGGTAGTATGGCTGGGGCTGAAGCTGCTTGTATTGCGAGTATACGGGCTAGGAACCTCCGTATTCGTTACAGCAGGAGCACATTGGCCCCTATGGTGCCATTCTAGCTGTGGTCTCACTGCCTCTCTGCGCAGTGATATTCATGGGGAGGACACTGCGCGAGAAGCAGAGGGTGGGGCTTAAGACTCCAGTGCTGACGATGCGCTGCATGCTGGACAATCAGCAGCACCTCGAGGACCTCCTTGCCACTGAATCCTACATCAAGGTATGCTTGGCTTGGCTTAGCCTTTCGTTGTGTTCGATATTTAAAGCAATATATTACCCAATCCTGTACACAACACTTTCAAGTATTCTTTGAAGCTGTATTTGGTACACAACGCGCCTTAGTGGATTTTCTGGTTTGCGTGGTCCGCAGGAAGAACTGAATGTATGCGACCTGGAGCTGTCGTGCGACTGCGCGGAAGTGCCTCTCTCCTTGACGCTTAACTTCAAGGCGTTGGGCCCCCGAGTAGGACGCGGCATGCAGAAGCTCCAAGAGGAGGCGAAGAAAGTAACGCAGGAACAGCTGAAGAAATTTGAGGCCGAGGGGCAGCTAGAGCTAGGAGGCTTCGTTCTCTCAGCGGATGATGCTACTTTGGGGCGGGTTCTCGCTGGGGCTGCAAATCCAAATATTGCCGTGCATGGAGACAGGTAAGGCAAAGGCCTTGCTAATTGACCTGCAAGGTTTAGGGACATTTTAGGGTAGAGTATCCATCAGCTTGCTGAGTGGCTGTAACGATCAAGATAGGGCATGTGGTACAGAGCATTGGGTGGTAAGCTTTCAGGTGTATGGAGCAAAACTAGCATGATGCTGCCTGTCGCATTGCCCTATGAGCAGCCTGTGGGATAGTTGGTTTTGTTCTTTCCATGGGGGCACATTCTTGTTTGGACCGTCTGGTGCGTTCCAGGTCGGTGGTGGTCATGATGGACTTTACATCAGATCCAGCCTTGCAGCGCAAGGCTGTAGCCAGGGAGGTGCGCTGCTCTTCTGGTGCCGTTATCACACAACACGACTGAGCAGGCTGCACAGCATATCTTAGGTTTCACGTTTTTAACAGTAGATGCGTCACTGAAACGTGCTAGGCTTGCCCGTTTTACCTTCATATATTTCCTGCCTCTCCCTGCTTATTTTTAGGTAGCGAATCGTGTACAGAAACTCCGCAAGCAAGTAAGCCATTGCTAGTAAGCATGAATATGGACCAAGCCGTCAAATAGCAGACGCAGCAATGTGCCTTTTGCGTTTTTGTGAATCTGGCCGCAGCTGCATCTACAGCCACAAGACGAGGTGCTAATGCTGGCATCGTCTAGCGACCCGTCGCTCGCCACAATTCTAAAGGAAGAGGCAGAATACATTGAGTCGTGCCTGCGCCGCCCGCTGAGGCAGGCGAACGAGTTGAAGCGGCATTCTTCGGACCAGGTGATGCATGAGGAGACAGTCACCGTCGGGGGTGCACCTTTAACGTTGACATTTGTGAACAACTGAAGAGCTCATTGGCGCTTGCTGCCTACCAGCATGGTAGCCGTGCCAGGGGAATAAGCAGGAGCAACCACTTTTGATATCTTGGCCGAGCTTGCAAGCAGAGTGCGGCTCGCCTTTCCCTGCCTGCTTTCACCGGCACACCGCACGAGCGTCATCTCGTTCATAAGACAGGCAGCGATCCGAGAATAAGCTATAGGTGTCGGGGACACGTAGGTTGAGGGGTATAGAACCCCCCATCCCAACGCTGATGCTCGCAGCGTTCTGCGTCTTTAACAGGTGAATTAAACTGGCAGCCAAGGCTAGATGATTCGCTAGTCAACAGGCATAATGGGTACCTTTGATTGTAACTACCCCTGCTTCTAAGAATTCAGCAACTCGAACGCCACGATCGGCGGGTCAGGCAGTGCAACTATTCCCGTGCAATGGCTGAACATGTGATTCCTCTAGCCACATACCCGTCCACTTATCAGACGTGTATCGCAGGGCATGAATCGTGCCTTTCTATAGTCTTACGATTCTCAAGCACAGTCCGAGTAAAACTGATGCCTTCATTTGACCCTAGTAGTTGAATAAAAGGAGTTCTTAATCATAGACCTTCCCAACGAGCGGAGCGTGAACGTGTGGGGATTGCTGTCGTTGCTGCCTCAACTGCGCCCTTGTTGGCCGTTTCACAGTGCATTTTATACCCAAGCTGGACGTATACAGCGTCCATGACTTCACGAATGCTCTTAAAATTGGCATGAATATCTTTGCTAACGCCCATAAGAAAACAGGCAAGGCCATTGATGCTTTCTGAAATGGGAAGCGTGACAACGAGATTGTGTTGGCTAATAGAAAAGTCGGCAATGCGGCGTTGCACCTACCAGCACTCTGTGGTGCAGTTCAGCAAGAAAAGTCCGCCAAACTCATCGAGATCCGCCATATTGATAAATAACGGGAAGATATTACATCTCTATAAACATCCACTTTTCTACCCCAGTCCAAAAGGGAATGATAGCTAGATTCCGCTGACGTCAACCACATAAAAGCGTTATTGAAGGACTTCGGCAGATTAAGTTGAGTCTACGAGGAAGCTGTGGAGAGCGCATGGGACGTGATCAACGAGTTGTAACAACCATACGACAGCCTGCAGCAGCTCCAAATGGCAGTTGCCGATGCAGCCTCCTTAACAAAAGAAGCTACAGAAAGGAATTGGGCTACATTTTCAGAAGTCCATGCCAGTCATCAAATCCTTGGGATTGAGCTACCATTTTACTTCAACTGCGTCCTTGGCACAAGAGATTGGCCCACTTGCACGGTAAGCTCAGCCTCCAGAGGGCAGCCTGTGTGCTTCGAATACCGCTTCATCTTCCTTAACCGGAATGTTTCTTGATACAGGACTAATCTCTCCCAGGGAACTCCACCACTTACAAATTTACGAGTTTTGCCCTCTAAAGCTGTCTTTGAGACTCAACGCCGTACACTTGGCTTTAACTATCGATCGCGGTCTAAGCAGTGTAGTGTGCCGGATTCTCCAGCTAGTTCTCCAGTTTCAGGAGGGCGAGTTTTATGTACGGCTGAGAAGCCTGCGACGCTCTGTGGAAAGGCATGTACAGCAATGTCTTGACCTCCATCGGCAGTGTAAGCTATCACTTTTGGCTGGTATTCTTCCGGTTTCTGTAGGCAATACTACAAATTCTCATTGCATTACTAGGTTCTATATATGTTCTTCACAGTGCCACAAAAGTAGGGCTACGTGCTGATAGCATGCTGTTTCGATTGAAGGCCTTTCACAACATGAACCATAACAAGTATACTTTTCAACTTGTAGTTCAGGAGGGTTTTCGGAGTAGGGTGGTGCAAAAGTTTTGTAGACTACACGATTAGTAGGCCATTGCATGGGTGCCTGCCGGAGAATAAAAGAGACGCACTAATTATGGCGTAGCGGAAATATTTCGTTTTGGATAGGCTCCACAATTTCCAGCGGACGCCTGCTGGGCTGGGCAGGCAATCCTGCAGCAGTTGCAGGCGAGAGACAGCAGACTCGTGCAGCAGGTGCTGCAACCGCAACAGCAGGCATTAAAGTATTGGAGCAGCAGCAGCTCCTACTGCTAGTGCGCCCTGAAAACAGTTAACTTGGTCTGAATACACGAATCATGTCTTCATTAACAGCTGCGACATCTTCATCGAGCTTGCGGTCTGACAAAATTTGTTCCGGTGGCAATTGCTGTCGATGCAGCAACTGCTGGCCTTGCTGCTGGAGTAACTGCTGTTGTTGTTGAGGCTGCGCCGGCCCTTGCCAGGCTTCCCACCCAGTTGCAACCACTCTTTGCATTCCAGATGTCGAAGTAGATGTCACGGGAGCAGGAGAGATAAGCTGCAAGCCTCGAGTTTGGTGTGCGGGTCTTGAGGAAGATGGGTAGCTCCAGAAGGCCTCTGCTGGCTGCTGAGGAGGGCAGTAGCTTTGCGCAGGGTTGGTATAATAGCGGTAGTCGGGGTCCTACAGAGCCACCAGATGCAGATGTGTCAAAACGCCAAACAAACATAAAGCCAAACATAGTAAGCGGAAGGAAAAGCAACAAACCATAAACTCTTGACCCTAAAAACACAAAGATATCAATATCAACCTTGGGATCAAGACTTTAAACTGATCCCCATCGTTCAAACAAGCTTTTAGAACGTATGTCCTTTCTACGCCTTGTTTCTGTTGCTAATTACCTTGAGGTCAACGTTTTTGCAGGTCGACGAAAATTCCGTCCCAACGAGCTGCAGTTTACCATCGATCTTGTAGCTTTGCTGCTGCGTCGCGAGCATCCTAACGTGCACTTGCACGTTTTGCCCAGCGTTAGCAGCAAGGGGAGGTCTCATCAGCAGCCTGAGTTGGAACCAATGGGTAGGCGCGCCGTCTGGCCCCGTAGAAAATCCCACGCAGAAGTCGGAACCCTCAAACTCCACCGTAAACCACGCTGCAAAGCATAACACACATCCACAAACCCTAAGAGCCATGCGAAAGGGCAGAAGAAAAGAGAGCCGGAGGGAACTAGTGGCTCCATGGCTGATCCTCAGAGCAGTTCTTTCTACCACCTCAAAATTACATATTACGTTGTTCTAAGGCAGTATTACATCGCGTCAGAATCCAATTAGAAATATACAATAAAAACTAATGTCTAAGAGAAGACATGCTAAAACAGCTGAAACGTTTGCAGAGGGCCTGACAACATTTCTCGAAAACCCTCACTAGCGACGCCGTGGATCACGCAGGGTGCTGTGATATCGAAGGTAAAGTTGAGATTAATCTGCATAACACAACAAGTGCATATATATATATATATAT
>JRZD01030041.1:0-12238 GCA_000826945.1 Eimeria nieschulzi | reverse complement strand
CTTACCGAGAATTTTCGAAATGGCAGCGGCAGAGGCCGCCAGGATTCTTGTGGCTCTGCAGGTTATTCCGTTCTTAACTGACGCTGCGTTAACATAATCAACGAAAAGCTCCTGCGCTGTATCCGTAATTCTGGAAGGTATAAAAGTATTTGTATTCCTCATGTTTCTGGTAAAGACGTTAGGGGAGGAGTTTGTACCCGATCAGCCTTTCGGACGTTAGACGGTGCAAAGGGGGCCAACACGAGTTTCCACTGAGTTGGTTCGATGGCATTTGTGCTGCAGGAGCTGAAAAGTATATTTTTTTCTGAGTTATCACCGTGTAAAGCGCATGCGTTGAATTGCTTACGGATTCCAGTTGATTGGGAACGAGATAAGATGGCATCCAGCCATGCGGCGTCTTCTTCTTCCTGCCGACGGAAATAAAACAAAATGTTTTATGTTGAAGAAATCGGGAACAAATCTGCACTCACCGTGGAGCTGACAACCAGCATATCAAACTGGTTTATTAGCTCCTTAGACAATCCATCTGGCAGGTTCCTTGTTCCCGAGAAAGGATGGAGATGGGCGTCACCCTAAGAACACAAAGGAGGAAATATGAATAAAGATAGTCCTTATTGTTATCGTGCACTTACAGACGAAGAAATCCACGCTTGTGAGCTTTCAGAGACAAAATATGCTTCCCCGTCATTGCATTCATTTTGCAGCCCTTCGTCGGTGGGGAAAATGGCTTACCCCAAATAGACACTTTTGTAACGGCTGCATTATTGGTAACAATAAACAAGTATAATAAAGATGTGTTCTCCGTATGGGCCAACCTTTGGAGGAAATCACTGCTCCAGCCGTCATTGGCCGCAGGAGAAAAACTTGGGTTTCAGATAACAAGGAACGTGGGATGTATTCTCACATTGCACAAGTCGTTTTTGCTGCCGTCCTGTCGTGGCAGAGAGATTTACAAGCGCAACCCCCTGAAGTGTATGAAATTAAAAGTGCAGTGGAAAGAAAGCAAAACGGCCATTGCTTCTTACATGTTGCACATGCAGCAAAAGCTCTGTGGCGTGTTTTGCCGGGTCGAAGGTGATGAATGTCGTGTCCTTCAGCGGCATTTCCTAGAGATATCAGAGTTGCGCTTATAGAGGTATATATTATATTCTTGAAGCAGCAACTGCAGCCACGGCAACAAGAGCCCCAATTTATACCTAGAAGATAGCTGGCTAACCTCGAGTTGTTGCAGAAACTTGCGCTCGTCGTCTGCCACAATGAGAACATGCATTGCCCTTAGTTCTTCAGAGAACAACTGAGTCGTCAGTTGGAAAGTGCTGTTTGTTTTAGCACTCATACGGGACTCCTGGGAAGCACCGAAATCACTCCCTGAGTTGAAGGAAAGGCTAACACTTTTGGTATTTATAAAACTATTATTTATCCTTAAATTACCTGCTATCTGCATTGGAAACGGCAAGTGTCTACTCCACTTCGTTGCTTCTTTTTCAAACCAGCGACTTCCAGCAGAAAGGGTTGAAAGCGATTCGCTCATTCTGCATCCGCTTGACTGACTGCTGGTGATACTAATGAGCAGCGCGAGGCTGAAGCCAAACTCCTTTAAAGATAATTGTTTGTTTCCGAATGCCTCAGCCTAGTTATCATGAATGTCATTGGTATTCTTATTCTGCCACCATTTAGTGAAAGGGTTGTCACCAGAGTGCTGCACAGCAAGCGCCATTCTTGTTTCTCCTCTTGTGAAAATCGAATGGCACGAGGGCAGCTGATTGCCGATTTTGGCAAACTGAGGGACTGCGGCCTTGCTGAGAAGCTGAAGAATCTGACTTCTTGCCCCGTTCTGCTCAGCAGGGCTCTGCTTTCTTCCTGCTTGTCTTCCTGTTCTTTCTCTCTTTCCGATAAACCTACGACCTGCAGCTGGCAGATTTGCATGCAAAGATAATGGGGCTTGGCTTGCGTGCCAGCCTTACAATCGATTTTTGGCATGACATTAGCAGCAGGTGGGTTCCGGCCAGCATCCTGTGCAAACAAACAAAATACGTCTCGCTGCATGAAACTCGGCGAGGTAAGCAAACTAACCTTCCGTTACAGTCAAAAGCTGATGTTGCTGAAACCGATTTCATGGCTTGGGCTGTTGCCAGAAATCAGATAACATCCCTACCGTTACAAAGGACTGCAGCTGCCAAGTCGACCCGCGAACCCTCAAATAGAACGGCATCAGGGGTCTCAGCTACAGTTCCATCTGGGGTTTGAGTAAGAGATTGCTCTTTAGAAAAAGGTAACTAACGGCGTTGTTACCCAAGAGAATAATCAGCCTGACGTAGTGTGTTTCTTCGTGTGACATGCCATGAATGAGAATGATAAAAAAGGGAAAAAGATGAATGGTCGTACTGGTTCTGTTTGCCGGGTAAAATACTTCAAGATTTCGCATGCTGCGGTAGACGCGGCTTGACTCAACCTCCTTCCACTCCTTTAAACAAAAAAGTACACAGAGTGCAAACTAATCGTTCCTTGTGAAAAATAGTGCTTTACCTTTTTTCCACAAACGCAGCAATGTCGGCCTGCAGCGACAGTCGAAGGGCCAATTTCTCCCGCTTTGGTAACACAGGTTAGCACTGGAGGTGCAGAGGCATTTGTTCTATCCGAAAGCAAGTGACAGGAACAGATGCGGGTGAAGCTGTTCATAAGAGCTACGTTGACAGATTTCCCGACCCCCACCACGATGCATCCTGCCCCCCAAGACATTCCCATTTCAATAACTGTAACAAAATGCAAGGATCCAAAATACCATTATTAGCCGCACCTTGCAGGACTACTAAAGAACCGCTACGAAATGGGATGCTCCCACGAAACGGGCGTTCTGGCGAAGACTCCGAATGAGCAGGCACGTTTCTTGCTGAGACGAAACAGCGGCAGTTTGACTCGTTAAGCTCAAATGGCCACAAGCTTGAAGGGCCTGCAGGGCCAAAGAGAGATTTCGAGGAGTGCCGGTCCTAAAGGGGGTGATATCATTTCTTGCTAAAAATGTTATTTTCGCGGTTGGCAGCAGATGCAAGGCATACCAGGAAAGTGCATAGGGTGTTGTATATCCGAAATACACATTTCTGGACGTATTCGCTAAACTGAAAAAGTCTTCATTTGAATTCATTTTACTTCGTGGGCATTTGCACATACGCAATCCCAAGATCTCAACGCAATTGCTCCCCATGCTGGGAGGTCGTCCAGTCTGCCAACGGAAGGAATGGAGAGATGATTTCCAACCGGATGTTTGCTTTGCTAAACCGACATACAGAATAGCTACATCGACTTGGAGCTCAAGCATAAGACAGAGTGGTGGTTCCTGGTCATTCATTAGAGCTCTTGCTGACTGTATCTGTGACAGAACAGCGTGCAGATGTTGCTGATTACATTCATGGGGAAACCGTATGCATTTTAATTTTGTTTCAAAGCTCAAGCAGGTTATTTTACCTTTGCCATCCACAACATCAATGGTCGAAGAGAATCCGAAGGCTCATTTACTCCAGGAACAAACGGAACGCGACTATGAGAATATTCCCGCCGGCGCTCTCTCATAGATTTCTTTTTCAACCGCTGCCCCTGTTTGTGGTATTGATTTGGAGCGCGAAACATGGTCGCTGCAACAAAAGAGTATAATGTTTCGGTTTAAATAGTGAATACGACCTATTTCTATCAATTAGGAAGTGAGTAGGCATGAACCCACTGTGCCCAGTGGTACGTGGGTGCATATACACCTATAAAAAGATTCGCATTTGCATGTTCACCACACGCTGAAATGGGAAATACGCTTGTGTTTTCTCTTTTGTTTGCTCGGGAAAAGAAACCTATGTGTGATTCATGAAAGTCACTTTCGCTGCTGTACGCATCCACCAGAAAAGTACACCAACGCAGGCACGCTTGAAGCAAAAACCTTTATTTATCCGATTCCTCTCCATAAACCAACATTCCACCAATTCCCATTCCCGCTCTCATTATGGCCAGTAAGCCCACCCCAATGTTTCCTGCCTTGGAATGAAAGTTTCGCACGTTTCGCTGCCAGAGCCTAAGGCCATTCAGGTGAGAGAAACTAACCAAAAAACCCATCTGCATATTGGCAACAAAATAAGTGCGGCATCATCTGGAAGTATAAACCCCTAAAATGACAGAAAACATTCACGGGAATCCAAATAAAAGTTGTGATCAAATCGTTGAAATCTGTATAATCAATAAAGTGTATATGCTAGAGGAAACGCAGCCGTCCTCAGCTTACGTATCCTGCCCGCCCTCAACAAAAAGTCTCCACAACTTTCGATGGCCTAAGGCGGGCGAAAACCAACCTTAAGACAATAAGCGAATCAAATTCAAACATCCATAAAATGCTTTTTCCACCCTCTATTAGCAACTCGTTGCGTGCGTCTTTCTAAAAAACCCCCTATGGAAATCGTTTTGCGGTTTACGGCTTCAGGTGCACGAGACTTGGCACACTCCTAACTCCGTCTTGACTCCGTTCGCTTTGGCAACTGGAATTTAATGAGAAGGCTGTTTTAGAGACGCATAAAAGAGAATAAATACGTCCCTAAGCCATCGTACTCCATCACTGTTCCGCAGGGGGATGGGGCAACGACTCTGAAGGGCTTGCAAATGGGCTCCCCGCTGCATGCAGCAGCTTCAGCAGGTTTCGCTCCCCGCTTCCTCCCCTTGACAAGGGGGGCCCCTGAGGGTTAATATGTGGGGGGCCCGCGTACGCCGCGGGGGCCCCCATAAGGAGCCCCGGGAGGCCTCTGGCTGTCGGCCTTCCTGTCAGTAAGGAAGGCCTGCACATCCGTTCAGAAGACAGAAACAAATAAAAAACATTTGAGGTACAGAGGGCAGCGATGCGGAAGCAACGAACGAAAAGGAAAGAATTTTCTTACGTGGGGTCCCTTGAAGGGAAATGAGGGTTCATATGCGGATGCTGCATTTGCTGCTGCAGGTGCTGCATGTGCTGCTGTTGCTGCTGCAAGTGCTGCATGTGCTGCTGCAAGTGCTGCTGCTGCTGCAAGTGCTGCATGTGCTGCTGCTGCTGCAGGTAGTGCTGCCGCTGCATCATTTGTCGCTCTAAATCCGCGGCGGCTGTGGGCGCTGCTTTCCTAGGCGGCTCCTCCCGGGCCATTCCGGGGAGCCTCTGGGGGGGCGGGCAGCCCCTCAGGGCGTCTGCCTGCGGCGCCTCGACGGGGGGCCTCGGCACTACGCCGATAAGGGAGAGTAGCTGCCTGCCTGCTTCGCGGCCCTGTTCCGCGTCCACTGCATGCAGCCCCAAACAACAACAAAAACAAACGCATCTCCCTCCTGTGCGGTTCTTCGGGCTTGTGCTAGGAGCCCCAAACAAAACTGTTGAAGAGAATTCTGCTCAGTGACAGACAGATAAAAAAGGCCCCTACGGAATTTGTACCTACGTCGTTGGCCTCGCTGTTGTCTAGATATCGCCTGTTGCTGATGCAGGCGCTGCTGGTACTGCAGATAGAGCTGCTGCTGCATTGCGGCATTCCCCACATCTCTTCTCGGCTGCTGCAGCATCTGTTCGTTTGGAGTCGAACTTGCACCCTCAGAGGGGCCCCTGGGCATCCCATGTTGGCAGTCTGGGCCCTCGGGAGGAGCCGTAAGCATTGTGGTGAACCACGCAGCAACGCATGCAGCCCCAGGATTGGATGGTGCTGCTGCAGCAGCGTGTGCTGCAGCAGCAGCTGCTGCTGCTTTCGCGCGAGCCTTCGTGGAGGCCGGAGAGTCGACGCTTGCCTCGTGGGGGCCGCTGCCCTTGGCACGCGCCTCAACAGTCAGCGGAAACTCCTGCACATATCAAACAAAACGGGGCTTTGCATGCAGCAGCTGCAGCAGCAGCGCTTATGGTGTCTATTAGTGCTTCAGGAGTCCTTACTGTTTCTTCTAAGAAAGAAAATTCTTCTTCTACTCCATGCTCCAGCGGCACCCCGCCAAGGCCTACGGTGGCCTGCGTAGAAGCCGAGGCTCCATGGGGGCCCCACGTGCCGCGACGACTTTCTGCCGGTAGTTTTTGCTGCTGTAGTTGGTGCAAAGGCGAAGGGCCACCAGGGGCCTCTGTGGCGTTTATCTCACGTGCAGGGGAATCCACAGGGGGCCCTTTTGGCCCCGCACCCTTAACAGACTGAAAGTATCCCTCTAAAGTCATTCCGCTCTGAACTGCTCTTTCAGCTAGCCGTATGTCGCCCAAAGAAAAAGCAGCAAGGCCTCCATCTGCCCCTTCGGTTGCCCCGGGAACCCCCAAGGAGGCCCCACCCCCAAAGGTCTGGCGGGGCTGCTCATCAAGAAGCCCCTCGCCGTGCCCATTGGTGGCCCACGCAGGCTGAGCCTCTTCACGGCTACGGCCCGAAACTCTATCAGTTTGAGTTGTCTGTACACAGCAGCAGCAAGAGCAATAGAAACGACAGAAGCGGCAGCAGCAGTTGATAGGGAAAAGACATTTCCTGTGACGAGACACCCCATGACAGCTGGTACGGTGTACGTACACCTCAACTGACCCTGTGCGCAGAAAGAACAAATACAAACACAAAGTAATAAATAGCAGCAGCAGCATCTTAATTATCCTCCCAAATGCAACAGAAAAGCACCTCGCTAGTGGCTTCTTTCCTCCGCATGCATCTAAGCCTTAAACCCTCAACCCGAAGACCCGCCGCTCACTGCATCGCTCCATTTCCATGCACCCTGACGGGCTTCGCGGGCTTGCGCCTGGCCGCCAACGGCGGGCATCCCCTCAGAGCCTCTTGGGGCCCCTCCCCTCCCCCCACCGGAGGAGGCTGCACCTCCCCAGCTGCAAACAGAACGACAGACCCTGCGTTAAACCCTAAACCCTAATGAGCAGCGGCAAGCACATGGATTAGCAAGATTTAGAGTGTCTTGACTTACCCAGTGGTCCAATGTGGTCCATTGGAGCCGCCTGTGGCCTCGCGCCCAGGGGGTCTGCGTGGCCCAGCGGCGGACGGGGCCTTCGGCTCCCCACTTGGCCCTGTGCAACTCCCCCTGCCTCAGCTGAGACTCCTTGACGCTGCAGAAGACGGAAACCAGGCCTGCACAAACAGCAAAACATCTGCAAGACCACAGGGCGCTAACTCCGCCGAATCTCGCAAATGCGCTGTGCTGTACATACACCTCAGTGGCGCAGGCTGCAGCAGCAGCAGCAGCAGCAGCAGCAGCAGCAGCGACAGCAGCCCACGCGCAGAACAAAGAACAGAAATAATCGTCCTCTGCCTTCCCGGGTTGCTGAAAAAGCTTCTGTTCCGTTTGAAGCTCGTAATGCCCTTGAGCGTCTTGTTTGTTTTCTTCTGTTTCAGTTGGATTGTTAAGTCCCTCTATGGGCAGGTTGGGGTGGAAGGGCCTTTTGCTCTTTACGGCGCAGCGCAGCATTTCCTTTATACTGTATAATCTAACAGCAGGCAATGTGGCTGCTTTCTCTGCTGCTGCTTTCTCTGCTGCTGCTGCGTTAGCCGTTCTGTCTGGGGTTCCCTCACAAGCTGTGCCGCTGGTATCATTGTTGCTCATGTCTGTTTTAAGGCCTAAATCAGCATCGGGCTGCTGATTTTGCCGCGGAATGTGCTTCTCTTGCTGTCTATCCTGCTGTCTCTCTTGCTGCTGTGAGGAGCCAACAGGTATTGAGGTGCTATCTTGCTCTTCAGTACATTCACTGGGTTTCTTTCCTTTGTTTTTCCCTTTCGCTTGCTGCTGCCGCTCCTGCTGCTGCTGCTGCAGATTCTGCTGCTGCTCCTGCTGCACCTGCACCTGCTGCTGCTGCACCTGCTCCTCCTGCTGCTGCTGCTGCTCCTGCTGCTGCTCCTGCTGCGCTTCAGCCTTGCGGGTTGTTGGCTGAAAAGATGGAGGAGCGTTAGGGAGTGTGTCTTCGGTAGCAACACTCCCACACGGTGCAGCAGCCACAGCAGCTCCCTCTTCGTTCTCAGCGGTGAGCCCCTGTGTGTCCTTGTCTGCTATAGTTGCTGCTTCAGCTGTCTCCCTTGGTTGTGCTGTAACTGTTGTTGCACCTATTGCCAGTGCCTTTGCTGTTGGGAGGGTCTCCGTCTCTTCCCCCTTAGGAGGAGAAATCGACTGCTTCTCTCTAACCGCCTCGTTCTCTGTAGCCATTCTCGTCTTGTGGGTTTCCGCAGAAGAAAAAAATTCAAGGAAAGCAGCGAAATTCGGCTATCGCATGCCGTGAAAACCCGTAAATGTTAAATAACAATTAAAAAAGCTCCGCGTCACCCTTTTTGGACGACAAAATGAAGCATTTGAAGCGACTTAAACAGCTGCACAGGAACAAGGAAAAAGAGAAACGAACCCACCATGTGACTAAGGGAGTACCAAAGAAAAGCGGGATGTAAAACTCTGCGTCTTCACACACCCCCATCCGACGCTTTCCCCGGTCAAAACAAGACCCTAAACCAATAGTCTAAAAACCTTCTTCCTTTCCCCTGGCATCGACTTGCATGCTGGATAGAATGTGGGGCTGAAAGCAGGAGTCCAACTGTCTGAATTGCTAGTTGAATGCTAATCCTGTATTTCAAACAATAAAACATTTCCATGAGCAAAATGACGCTTTCAACAGCCATAAAGGGACGGAAAGAACTGCGTGTCCAGCAGGACCCACTGGAGGGCAGCAGGTAGGCATACACTCCACAACACCTTATGTAGCATTGATTAAGAGGGATCAATTTGTTTTGCTGATTGTTATCGTATTTAATAACTAAAATTATTTATGGGAACACGGATTATACACCAAGGAAAACCCATCATGCAGCATTTATGCCACTTAACATAATTCCTATCCACACGAAGACTTTTCGTATTTGCACTTGCCTAGAGTGCGATACTATTAAAATGCAACACGACCTTTAATTCTGATACTTTGATCTTTTTTTAGAAGCCAAAATCACTAAGCATGTACCAATTATTTAGGAATAATTAGCCCCCCATACCCCTAAAGTACTGCCGCCCTAGGGCCATGCCGGCCTTTAAACTGGAAGAAGGCGAGGGAGTGCGGCTGTCTTGCGTCTTCCGCACAATCTGAGGATGTTGTCGATTGCTCTTTGCATGCATATCCATAATCTTTCTACTCAGAAATAGCTTTCAAAGCCGCAATAGCGAACACGCACAGGAACAAGCTGCAGAGGGCTTTATGAAATGCTATGCACTTCATCCACCGCCGTTGTGTTTTAGTGTTGACTATTTACTGGTTTAAACTGGTATTTACTAGCGATAAAAATCTCTTCACTCAAGGAGGTACCTTACGTACGTTACCTGCGTGTTGGTGTGCAGTTAGTTGCTAAGCAGCAAGTGGATTGTCATGTTTTTTTGCAACAAAGATATTTAAGCTTATTGTTTTACAAAAGATGGCCCGAAATACATTGATATCGGCTTTACCACGCCAGGAGTCTTGTGTTACTCCGTTTGTCTTCTAGCCCTTGTATTGGGGAAAGGAAGGGCTATTGGCAGCTGATATCCGTTTTGTTCGAAACACCAAATGCTTGCTATCAAGAGCAAATTCTTTGGGCAGCTTGCGTTATTGCTGATGTGTAATTCACTTTCCTGGCCACAACTGCTTCCCTTTACAATGAAAGAAGTAGTAGCAATATCCTGCCATTGTCCTTGTGGGTAGTCTACGCAGAACCACCAACTTGTGTTTCCAACTCCAACTGCCATGTATCAAGAAGCCAAAAATGGTGAAATGAAGAGCTCAGCGTTTGTGTGTCGGTCTTGGTGGTTGTGGTACCCACAGGTTACTAGCAAGCTGGTCGATAGGCAGGATGAGTGTGCATGAAAGTCTCTGGGTTCAGGCTGTCTCGCCACTCCTAGTGCTGTATTAGGTTTGGAGGTCCATTGGGTTGATAGTGCTGTGCTTGTTGCCTTTGTGTAGGCCACCCAGTATGCAGATTGCGACGGGCAGTTGGGCGTCGGGTAGTTAAAGGTGCAGTAGCATTTCTGTTGATGTCTCATTTAGTCTTCGACCTTGCCTAATACCCCTGTATCCTGAATGCTGTGATGCTGACGAGTGGCCAGCGTTTCGACGGTCATTGCCCTTGATTCTTAGGAGTGACCAGTGGTGTCAGGCAATTTGTACTGTAGCTGGATTGCTCATCTATCCGGCTTTTCTTCTTTGCGGTCCGGTTCTTGCTTCGTATACGCATTGTCGTGGATAATGCATAACCGTTAAGAGGAACAGAGAGCGAACGCTCGCAGTGGTGCGCTGATTTTGGTTCTCTTGGTGTACACGCCAGAGCCATGCACGGCCTGTCCCTCTGTGTTTTTATCAATACGGTTTTTTTCTCTGAGTGCAGCCTATAGAGAGTAGACACCAGGCGAAAAGCCTTGTGTGATTCGTAAGCGCGTCATTTTTGCGTGCTGCCCGCTGCCTCCAAAGAACACTCGCTTGAGACTTCGCGTGTAGGGACGAGTTGTTTCAGTCAGTGGCGCCCATTGAATTGCTTGCGTGCTTGGTCGAGCGTTTTCAGCTTCAAACGAGCGGTTCCTCCAGCTTGTGTTGATTATGGGTTCAAGATAAGTGAAATTCCCCGAGGTTAACCACTGGCCTTTGGCCGTCTAGCCGCATGCAGCCCTCCTCAAGGTTAGGGCAGGTACTGAGTCTAGAAAAATTTACAAGTGCCTAAGGCTGCTGCCACCTTCACAAAAGTGTCTACTTGCCTGGAACAAATGCCTTCGCCCTCAGTAAACAAGAGCAGAGGAGCTGAAAAAAACAGTCATTGTGTTGTTTCTAGTTTTCCTGCTTTCTATCCCTCTTTGAAAACCCCTCTTACGGGCTCCCAGGGGACCCTCCAGCTGAGCCGGCTGGCTCTTTGAGAGGCTTTCCTTTGGGCATTCTGCGTTTGGAGGTTCCTTAAGACGTCCTCATGGGGCCCCCTCTGGAATTCCCCGGCGGGGGCCCCCTCTGAGCCGCGTCGCTCGGCCTTCTCCGTTGAACGGCCTCTTGGTTGATGCTTTCCTTGAGGTTTTCCGCAGTGCAAGCAACTCTTGTGGGGGTCTCCTCGGCGGCCAGTTTCTCTTTTTTTTGCCTCCAGAGGCCACTGATGGGCCGGCAGAAAAGGGGCTTTAAAAGTCCGACTAAAATGAGGATTACAATGAACAGGAAAGGATGCGTAGGCAGATGTGACGAAGAAGTCTGTGGACGGTCCTGGACCTGAGAAAGCGATGCAGACCATTTCAAACATTCAGAATCTCATATACCGTAGGCTCCTGCAAAGCCTAAGCATCTTAAAGTCTCTTTGGGCTCTTAGGATATCAAATTACAAACTATTCGTGCTTTCGGATAGAGAGCGTGGAGGTTAGGGTGCGTCTCACTGCAAGGCGTCCAATGGCTTCGTCTATGTGTTGCAGCGTTTGCTGTGAAAACTTTGCACCTGGAATTGGCGGGTTTACTAGGGCTTCTGTTTCTTCTGGAGACAAAGAAGAAAGAGATGTGGCAGGCAGAGAAAGAAGCCTGTTGTAGCAAGTTGCCCAGGCAGAGTGCAAGAGAGACACTAAAACGTCGTCTTCACGCATTCCCTGAAGCAGACGGAATAAAACAATTCAAAAAATATATATAATAAAACCTGCATTGTATATGCCTAGTGTATTTTTTATATACGTATCCATAGACGTATATCAATAGAGGGAGACAGAGAGAGACAGAAGCACTCATAAAAAGGTGGATGATTTTAGCGTGTGTGGTTAGGTTATCCATAGGCAGGTATTTGCAAATCTTGTGTATGGACATTACGTGCACATATTTATATTAGCGTAGAAACACGCTGCTTTCCACTTTACATTAGATGCAGATGTTGCTTTAGGCTGTTTGTACAATGAGGGCGAATGATCAGCAAAGAGAATTCTTCTTGTGGCTTGCGGGTTTAGAGCCTAGGGTTTGGAGCGTTATACCGATTCAGGAGATTTCACTTGGCTAACGTGTGTAAACACATCGCGGTTTGCCTCCATGCGCTGGGAAGCCAGATGGAGACAGAAGAACGATCTCTCCTCTATTTCGTTTGGGGCTAGGCCTGCTTCTTGCCTTAGAACAAAACCAAAGATAAAAAAGCGTATATAATGGACTGGTAGGTTTAAACATGCATAAATGTGTGTCAATGAGGGACTCCTACATACATACGTGCTCATTGTGTACACTGCTAATGCTGCTTGCTGTCTTCACAACAAACCGGACCGAAAGAGAACAGGTGGAGCATATATATATATATATATA
>JRZD01030040.1:0-10151 GCA_000826945.1 Eimeria nieschulzi | reverse complement strand
TTAAAAGGCTGGGGTGATTGTGGATGGGGTTTCCTTAAAGGCCTCGTCGTAGGGGCCCCCATAGGGGCCTCCTCGTAGGGGCCCCCATAGTATACACGGAGGGTCCCCCTTAGGAGCCCCTCTAAGGCCCGAAAGAAAGCAGCAGAAGTCTGAAATGAGGTGTACATACACCTGGGATGGGTTCAGCAACGGGGCTAGAAGAGCACAGGGGAGAGAGAGAAAGGGCAGAGGGTGCCAAAGGAGACAGGAGAAAGACGGCGAGCAGCGCATGCAGAAGCAGAGCCTCACAACGCATTCAAAGTGAAACCAGCGATTGCATGCGTCACAAGCCACCATCTTTATAACCTCCGTGGCTGCTTCTCCTCGCAAACACACAGGACAGACGCCCTCCCAGGTCTCCGCTGTTCCTTCTGCTGCAGAAGCTGTCTCCTGCAACCGCATGCACACACTGAAAAGACCCTTCTGCGCCGCTACGCACCTAGAGGCGCACAGGCAACGGAGACAGAGAGAAAGAAAGCAGCACACAGAGAAAGAGAAACAAACACAGACAGAGGGAGACGGAGAGAGACTGACACACACAGAGGGAGACAGAGCGAGAGACGAATACAGGGCGATGTCTTTCTTGTCTCTTACTTTGCTTGCCGTTGCAGCTGCGGCCTTCGCGGCTGAGGCCCCTCCTACTTGCTTCCTTGCCGACGATGCATGCGACTTGTTCGGGGGGGCTCCCGGAGGGGCCCCACCCACCGGAGGGGCCCCCAGGGCCCCTCCTGCTGCAGCCCGAAAAGTTTCGCTAGGGGTTGAGCTGGCGCTGCTTGCTGCAGTGCTGCTGCTGGGCTGCCGCACCACTAACGAGCCTTCTGCTGCCTGCAGACGGAGACAGAAAGAGACACATGAGACAGATAGGAACACAGGAGACAGATAGAAACACTGAAGAAGACATAAAAGACACAGGAGGCAGATTGAGACACGGAGCGAGACAGATCGAGACACAGAAAAAGACCGATACGCACGAGATAGGCCGAGAGACAGGATACAGAAAGACACACACTAGGGGACAGATAGAGACACGGAAGGAGACAGGTCGAGACACGGAAGGAGACAGATAGAGACACGGAAGGAGATAGACAGAGACACTTGCATATGGCCCAAAGGGCCACAATAGACACACGAGATACCGCAGCGCCAGCAGCAAGAACTCGCAGGAAGAGAAGCAACAGCAGGTGCTGCAACAAGCATGAGGGCAGCAGCGGCAGCAGCAGCAGCAGCAGCAGGTATAAAGCACCTTCCTTCCCCTGCGCGAGTGCGAGGCCCCCTGGGCGGGCCCCTCTGTTCCTGCCTGGCGGGCTGAAGGCCCTACGGCTGTCATTGCAGCTGAGCTGCTCAGTCTCCCCCTTGCTGCCTTCGTGCTGCTGCTGGGGGGGACCTGAAGCAGCAGCAGGAGCGGCAGCAAAAACGCATGCAGCAGCAGCACGCTGGGAATGAAAGCTACTCAGGGGATCCAGAAGGGACACAACAAGAGCAGCAGCACCAGCAGCAGCAATGGCAACAGCAGCAGCAACAGCAGTAAAAACAGAAGAACACGCAACAACAACTACAGCAACAGTAGTAACAGTAGCAGTAACAGCAGCAGCAGCACCATCAGCGGGAATTACTTCTGCTGTCTCGCTGCTGCTCTGAGGCGGAGGGAAGACCGGAGTGTCCTGGAAGCAGCGGGGGGCCGCCTGCTGCAGCTGCAGCTGCTGCTGCAACTGCTGTGGCGGCGGTTGCTGCAAGAAATGTTGGTGCATGGGGTGCTGCTGTTGCTGGAGCTGGTGCTGCTGGAGCTGGTGCTGCTGGAGCTGCTGCTGCTGCTGCACCTGCAGTTGCATGTGCTGCTGCTGCTGGAGGTGTTGACGCTGCATGTGCTGCTGCAGCTGCTGCTGCTGCTGCAGATAGGTCTGATGGTGCAGCATCGCCTGCCCTTCGGCCTGCTGCTGTCCTAGCTGCTGCTGCGGCGCAGCACCAGGCCAGGCCCGTGCTGCATGCCCTGCACCTGTAGGAGCAAGAGGGACAGAGGAGCGCTCAAAATTGCTGCTGCTGCTTGCTGCAGCAGCAAACGGCTGCGGCTGCTGCTGCAGTGCTGCTCCTGCTGCAGCACCGCCAGCAGCAATGCGTTCGTTTGCGCCCCGCCTGCGCATGCCGCTGCTGCTGCTGGCCCCGCCCTCAGCAACAGCAGCAGCAACAATCCCGTCCGCTGCTCCCGCTGCTGCAACAGACGAATTTTGCATCAGCCGCTGGCGCTCCGCTGCTAGCGTTTGCTGCTCCGCATGCAGCACAGCAGCAGCATGTCTGTTTATCTCCACCTTCTCCCGCAGCAACGCGCGGCTCTTGCGCTGCAGCTCCTGCAGCAGCAGCACAAGCAGCAGCAGCACGTACAGTAGCAGCAAGGGCAGTAGCAGCGCATGCAGCAGCACCAAAGGCAGCAGCAGCACAAGTAGCAGCAGCACATGTGGCAACAGGCGGGGTAGGGCAGCAACAATACACCAGAAGACAACAATACTCAAACCCACACCTAAACCCTAAACCCTAAACCCTACGTGTATTTGTCTGAGTTCTTCCTCCATGCCTTCGAAGACCAGCGGGCTGCCCTGGGCCTTGAGAGCCCCGAGCCGCCGAAGGAAAATGTCCTCGCGCTGCCTAACCTGCAGCAGCAGTAGCAGCAACAAACGCTACACCTGCCGCTGCTATAGAGACAGGCAAAAGGAAGATACTTCTGGCTAGCAGCAGCAGAGAAAAGACATAAAGAGACACCCCAATTAGAGAGAAAGAAGAGACAGCAACCCCACCTGTTCGTCCAATGCCGCGCTTGCAACGTCGAGGTCAGCCATCAGCCTCAGCTCTCTCTGCAACCTCCCAGGCAGAGAAAGCGATTCCTCTAACCACTGGTCTATCGGGTCTGCCATGCTGCTGCTGCTGCTGCTGCTGCTGCGGTGCATGCAATTGGTACAGAGGAGACTGAGTGGGCCCCCGCCTTTCCCTTGTTGTATTGGGAAAGGAGAGAAGAGACACCTGGGCCTTCAGTCGCTGTCAGGCTACAAGCCTCTCCAGAGGCGACAGAAGAAAGAAAAGGAGGTAGAAGCAAAAGGAGAGACACAACGCGATAAATAACTCCTCGCACACAACAGCAAAGCGCTGTTGCCGCAGCATCAAGATGCTTAGGCTCTAGGGGCCCTCTCTGGAAGGCCCTACAGCTCCCCAGGGCAGCAAAACAGGGAGATGTAAGGTCGCCGTACAGCCAGAGCGGCTCAGGGCCCCCAAACGCCGGTGAGAGCTTCAATGGTTTGAGGGGTTTCTTGCTGAGGGCCTTTTATGTCACACAGAGAGAGAGAGGGCACAGGGGGGCCTGGGGGCCCCTGAAGGCCCCCCAATATTTCGTCTCGGCTTCTAGAAGGAACGCCGCCGCAGCAGCTGTTGGGCTAGCCCACGCATCCGATCACAGGACAGAGAAAAGAGGGGCACCGCCAATTGGATGCTGTTTGGAGCTTAGAGGGTTTGATTAGCATTCATTTAATGCTGTAAATACCATAAAACAGGGGCCTCGCAGCTACTGGTGGTGAGGAAGGCGTCTCCCGTAGAACTGCCAAATTTGTTAGACAGAGGCTGCACCGCTGGGGCTCGCAGCGAAGGCCTCAGTGTCCCGCCTGCCACATTAAATCCAGCTAAAGATTCACAGGTTTTGTTTACCTGGGGGGTTCTTTAAGAAAGTGTCGGCGGACTTTCGGTATACAAAACGCATTGTAGCCCTTGGGCGTCGCCTTGGCAAGGCGCCCCCCTCGAGCAGGTACAGGAGGCCCTGAGACTCGCCCCCCTGTTTCCTTTGTGTGTTCTCCTCTAAAATGTCCATGGACAAGGGGTCGAGGCCCCAGGACGTGCGCCAGGTGCTTCTCTACGTCCCGAACATTATAGGTGCGGCGGGCAGGGAGGGATGAGCGCAGGGAGGGCATGGGTCCCTGGGCTTCTGCGTCCTTCCTCTTTTTTATTCTGTGATAACAAACCCATTTAAAGGGCTCCCCTTTGCTGGCGTGTTCCCTCAGCAGGGGCTGCAGACTCTACCTTTCCAACGGATGCCTAGGGCCCCTCGGTGTTCTGAGGCCCCACATACACACCCGGGGTCTACTGGCTCCTTGGGGGCCTCTCCAGCGAGGGGGCCTTACTTAGGAGTTTGCCTGCCTGTGTTCCTATCTTTTTGACCTGCGTTTCTGCCTCTTTGAATGTGATGTATACACTCCATAGAGAGAGGAATGTAGGTGCCTTCTGTCTGTCGGTCTCTGTTGGCCTTGCAGGGTATTTGCGCCTGGCGCTGCTGGGCCTTGCTGCGTTGTGTCGGGGAGGCAGCTGGTGCTTCTTTCTGCTGTACGCCTCCTCCCAGATCCTAGACTTGGTTGACGGCTTTGCAGCGCGGAGCCTCAAGCAAGGTCTGTCCCTCATAGCGCATGCACGGGGCAGCTTGAAAAACGCATACCAATGGATCAGAATTCTTTCAAACCTTTTTGTGCCTCTATCTGGAAGAGATGTTCAAAAGAGAGCAAAGGAGCAGAGGGAGAGTGGATGGCGAGGAAAAGAAACCAGGCACTGACCCACACAGACAGCCCAGCAGCAGCACGGCTCTCTGTTTGTTGTGTCTGTGGGCATTGTGCAGTATCCGTATTCGGGGCCTGTCTGGACCAGCTGACGGACCGTCTGTCCACGTGTCTCCTCTACATCCTTAACGCCGTAGCTTATCCTAACTACGCTTGGGGTGAGGCACCTCCGTCGCGTAGTCTTCGCCGGTCTTTGCGGCTGTCCGTATTTATCTCTATCTGCTTCTTTCGGTCTCTTGCTCGTTTTTGGTTCTTCCTCTCTCTTTTGGTCTCTCTGCCTTTCTCTCTCTATCTCCTTTTCTCCGCATGTCTCTGTCTCTCTCTGTCTCCCTGTCTCTGGGTGTCTATGTCTCTCTGGCTTTTCCTCTATGTGTGTCTCAGTCTTGCTGTGCCTGCCTGCCCTTCGACTCGTCTCTGTCTCCCCTTATAGACAGACAGACAGACATAGACAGACAGCGAGCCAAAGAGAATAGATCCAACAGCAGTGGTTGCCGTGCTGCGTTCTGTCCAAGAGTGCGGTGATTTATTTGTTGTCTTCTGTCTTTGTCTCGTGCTTGTTTCAGAATTCTTCTTTGTGCTGCTGGCAGATGTCGGAGGTCATTGGGTGCACTTCTTCGCTGCCACTGCAGCAGGCGCTGCATCGCATAAGCAGGTGGATGGCGCCTCCGCCATTCTCAAGCTCTACTACACTTCGAAAGGTCTGCTGACGCGCGATTTTTGTCTCCTTTTCTCTCTCTCCTCCCTGTCTCTCTCCCTCTATATCTGTCTCGAGCTGATAACTATTTTCTCTGCCATTCCATCAGAAGGGACACATCTCTCAAATCCCTCGTGCGTCCCGCCCGCAACATTGTGTGTTTTGCATGCCACCTTGCAGTGTGTCTTTTGTCTGTTCCTGCCTAGCTTCTGTCTCTCTAGTCCTTGTCACTTCTTCCTGTCTGTCTATCAGTCTGCCCATCATAGCCCTTAGCCCTGCTGTCTCCTTTGCTGCGCCTCTATCTCTTTGCCAGCCTTGATGGTTCTATCGATCGTCTTTTATGAAGGCTTTTTCTTATCTCTCCTCGCGGCTGGAGCCGCTACACCGGACACCTTCGCACACAACGCCGGTGAGGGTTTAGGGTTTAGGGCTTAGGGTTTAGGGTTTTGTTTACTTGTCTGCGACTTTCTTGCTGCGGTTCGGGTCTGGCTTGGAGTTGATGCTGTCCCTGCTGCTGCAGTTGCTGTTTCTGCTGCTACTGTTCCTGCTGCTGCTGCTTTGTTGTGCAGCAATTATGTGCGCCGTCACGTGTGCCCCTCTAGCTGCGTTTAAGACGGTGCGTCTGGCTTGTTTTCTCTTTCTTTGATCCTTTTCTGCTGTCTTTCTCTGCTCGCATGCCATTTTTTGTCTCCCTTTGAGTCCTGCTGTCTCCACTGTTCTGCCATGTGTCCTTTCATGCCCCTCTCTCTATCTCTCTCAGCCTCTACATCTCTCTCTGTCTGGATATCTTTGTTTCTCTCTCGCTGTCTCTCTGTTGTCTTTATTCCTGTACCTCCCTCCCTCTCTGTCTGTCTGTCTCTGTCTCTATCCTTAAAGCTCCCTCCCTCTCTGTGTCTGTCTGTCTCTGTCTCTATTCCTAAAGCTCCTCCCTCTCTGTGTCTGTCTTTGTCTCTATTTCTAAAGCTCCCTCTCTCTCTGTGTCTGTCTGTCTCTGTCTCTATTCCTAAAGCTCCCTCTCTCTCTGTATCTGTCTGTCCCTGTTTAGCTGACAAATATACTGCAGGGTTTCTACGGCGCTCTCCGTCTGGCGTCTCTTCCCATGCCGTCCGTTGCGAGGAAGGCCGAGGACTAGCCAAACAATCTCCGCTCAGCAGGCAGAGGAAGCATCTGACTACATGCAGAGGCACAGCCAGCAGTTCAGTTGCCTTCTCCTCTGGCCTCTTGTGGGGCCTCATTTCCCCACCCCCAGCATTCCGAGATGCGAGGAAAGTGCGAGAGAGTCCCAGTCCCTTCAGGAACCGAAGCAAACCGTTTTTGCTTTTTTCCCGACTGCATTTGCAAGCAATGCTTAGCCCTAGGACTTCCGTTTCTCTTAGGAGACATGATCTTACACGCAGGAATTTCACGTTCTCAAGATCTTAAACCCCATAAATATTCTACAGCTATCTGGGCTCTTGCTTCCGCATGCGTTTGCCGGCTGGAGACAAATCCCTCAATTTTGTCAGCGTGAGAGGCAGTCACTACCCCTAGACTTTGGCTTGCCTCTTATCCCTTCGAACACAAGTGCACCCCTACTCCGCAGGTAGCACAGATAGCCTTCCCATGTGCTTGCATAGGTATTAGCGCCTGAGCACCATCTAAGGCAAGTGCTGTACGGAAACGCTACGCTCCACCTGGCTTTTGCCCTTCCCGCTTGGCCCCCCTTCTGCTCTGCCTCTTGCATTTCTGCTGGGGCTTGGGGAGCTCGCTTTCGACACGCTCCCTTCTCTACTGTATGCAGCATCGATCTTGTCCCAGAGTTTCCTCACAGAGAGATGTAGCTGCCTATCGGCTGGCCTCCCGCTGACTGGCCTTCAACAATTGCGTTTCCAAGCCATCCTCGAAATGGCTGCCAGTGCTTGCCGACGTCAGGATCGCTCGGCGTCTGTCTACAACTAAGGGTGAGACTGCTACCAGACAGCGCTAGAATGTAGCCGTGGCCACTCGTTGGGGATAGGTTGGGCATGCCAGTTGGAGGTTGTCTGCACGAGTGTGAAAGGTGGTTCGGATCTCCAATGGTGTAATATACTCACTCCCGCTCCGGGACGGGCGGCACCACTGGCTGACAAGACAAGCAACGCAGCTCGGCCTTCGCTTTCCCAAGCCCTTGACCAGTGGTCTCGGGATGTTTCCCCAGGGCTCCAGCCAGGCAGCCGATCCAAAGGGTGTCGGCCCTGTCTAGAGTTGATGGGAAGGCGCATCGCTCAGCTGTGAAACGGCCTAGGCAAGGCCCACACGCCTCGTGGCCTATAGAGCGATGTACCGGGGTTCGAACGTGGGCAAACTTTCTGGCGTGTTCAATGTCTAGTACTGATTACCCCTAGGAGTGCTGGTAGTGGTGAAAAAAAGCTAATTAACCCTAACGCTCTAGCAAAGCCTGAATTCGTGATCGCGTACTAGAAAACCAAGGATAACTCTAATAACCCTCATGATGTTTATGTTCGCCAATGAACAAAGAGGGGATCTTGTTCGCTTACCCCTTAGGAAGAATATCGGAGCCGCAAGCAGCGTGTCTAGTTCACAGCACATGTCTCCCCTCCTTAGGGGTGTCTTGAATCGTCCTTGGCGTGACACCCACCCTCTGTGCATCTGATGCTACCTATAGGGCCTGGCTAGCTTCTAGGCCAATCAAACAATATCAACTTCTCTTACAATCAGCCAAAAAATTGGAAAAGGTCGCACAGCGCAAGGCGCCAGCAAACAAACTTGCGAGAAATGGAGCGCCACCAAATGCTCAAGAGAAGAGGATGTGTGCGTGCACTGCAGGTCCGGATGTCAAACACAGCTTGGGTATTGTACACAATCTGACAAATAGTTTTAAATGTCGGAGAGCGCCTGGTTAATCGTCTCTAGCCACACTCCTCCCGACACTATTGCTCTAGCTCCTGGTAATCAGGATTTGTGACTTCAAAGAATGGCGTGTTTCTGAGGAAGGAAGGCAGCAGGTAAGCATTGACAGAGGGAACCCCTCAAAAGACGGGAGAGGCCCCTATGTCTGGCCTCTGGCGTCTCAGTCACTGACATTAGAGATAGATAGTGTAGGATGTCGACGCGCATGTTCGATACTGCAGTGTTTGTCTGTTTGTTATCACTTAGAATTGTCCTAATCAATGTCCCAAATTGTCTATGAGTGGAAGGATTAAGCCTATGTATCAGAGGAGCAGTAGCCCAACTCCTCGGATTGTGTGTTGGGACGCATACGTGCCTAAGGTGCAGCTCGCCTGCACTTCTGATGCATCCCCTTGCCGCTTTGCTGTTTCCAAGTTGGCGTTATGACCTCAGGGAGCCAATTCAAAGAAGGGCAGACTTCTTTGGAGACGAACTATCCTTAAGTTATTGCTTCGTGTTGACCAGATGCCTAAGTGCAAGCGTTACAGATTGGCAGCAGAAAGCATGTAGCACCTACGTTAGCACACACATGTATGTGTACAGACAGCGGGGGATGGAGGGAAGGTAAGTGGTGGAATGAAACCTGGGGCAGAGAGAGTGAATGCTGCAAACCCCTCGCCTCTACGTCCTGACAAGGCCTCTATCCTTCCGTCCCTGCCTTTCCACATTGTCCCTATAGGACCAAATGCAGTGGCAGCTGCCGTTGTAGACAATTTTCTAAGAAAACTTTGGCTGGATAAGCAGCCAGGAGGCCCTGACGTCTCTTCGAGTCCCTAATAAAAGGACAGAAAGAAACAACAGTAGCAGTGCTGCTGCTGCATCTACAGCGGCAGTACGTGCTGTTGTTGCGGAGGGTCTGAGCATGTCTCTTACGCTTACTAGACACATGAACAATGCAGCAGGGGAAGAGGACAGTCTGGCAGTGAGATAGAGGCATGAGGCAGTTACCAGCAGCAGCACTACTGTCGCTGCTGCTGTCGGTACTGCCTCTGCTGCTGCAGGGGACTGTAAACATCTACGGAAATTCAAGTTCTAAGCGGGGCCTGAAAATGGCAACAGCTTCAACTTCGCTAGCCCCGTCGAATTCAGGCCTGAGAAATCCCTGCTGCTGTTGCGTCTTCTGCTGCTGCTGCTACTGCTACTGCTGCGATACCGCATATGACAACAAAAGTACCAAAACGCACTCGGGGCCAAGCAGCGCCCTCGTCATGATTCCCTCAAAGCCTTCGCCCAAGGCAGGACAAAGAGGAAGCACGCGGCTGAATCTTGCTGCTGCTGCAGCTTCTGCTGCTGGTGCTGCTGCTGCACCAACCACTAACAGGGCGGAGACATCCAGCTGTTATCCTGTCAACTTGCTGCTGTTGCTGCAGTAGCTTCTTCTGCTGCTGCAGTTGCTGCTGTTGCTCCTGAAGCTGTTGCTCCTGCAACTGTTGCTGTTGCTGCTGCTTTTGCTGTTGTTGCAGTTGTTGTTGATGCTGCTTCTGCTGATGCTGCAGTTGTTGTTGCTGCTGTTTCTGCTGCTGTTGCTGCTGCTGTTGGTGTACTGCAGTGGGTGCTGCCGAGTCTGCTGCCGTTGCGGGGAAAGAGAAAATGCATGAAATGTGTCCCTCTCCCTAGGGGTCATATCCTTGAGTTTGTTGGCCTTGCTGCACTCGGAGTTTCCGAGTCTCTGGAGAAACGGGGGTGCTTCTCTCCTCTGCCCAACGGTCTTGCAGAGAATTGCAAAAAAATAGCAGATTGTCGGGAGGCCCCCCTGCTGTCTCCTCTGCAGTTTGCTGCAGCAGCTGCTGTAACTCGGGGAGCGGCTTGGGCTTCACAGCCGGGAACTCGACGGGAGTAAGCTTTAATCCCAGCTGCTGCTGCTGCTGCTGCAGGTCGGGTATGTCGCGTTGCTGCTCTCGCTGCAAGGG
>JRZD01030038.1:0-12294 GCA_000826945.1 Eimeria nieschulzi | reverse complement strand
GAAGCCTTTTTGCAGGCGAAGAAGTTCGGGGGAGTCCGTTGCTTCTCTCACTCATAACCTTAGAGCTATCCATCCACCTTTGAAATGACTCCCTCAGCACATGCTGCCACTTCTATGAGAGGCCAGTCACACAGTCAAAGGCAGAAAAATTCACTGAACGGCCAGAAAGAACTTGTGGAGCAGCAGCGGCTGTTCCAGCAGACGGATGAGGCACCGACGGCAGTAATAGCTGCTGCTGCACCAACAGCAACAGCAACAGAGAGCCGCTGACCTCTGGCCCAACTTTCACGAAAACGTCCAGAGGCGATGGCCGCACATCCGTCACAAAAACTTCTGCTCCCAGCCACCTGGCGACCTGCATGCACCCAGCAGCAGCGCCACATCCAAAATTCCATCGGCCAGCCGGTCCCCATGCGGCTTCCCATCGGGGGCCCCCCTAACCCTCCGAGCCTTGCATGCACCGGCACCACTTGGAAAGACAGCGAGGATCTCGCCTTTAAAGCTCGTGGCTGGTTGAGAAGAAGAGACGCACTTGGCTGGCATTAGGGAGGGTGGCCGACATGCCAATGAGCTGCACAGGCCGCTGCAGAGTTTGGTTTATGAAGAGGAGCTTGGCCAGCAGTATCTCGAGAAGATGCCCTCTTTGCGGGTCTTCAATAAAGTGGATTTCGTCAACACAAACCAAACCAACAGGAAACTCGCCACCAAATAAAGGCAGCCGACGGCGTAAGCTTCCCCACCACGAGCTCGCTCTGCAAAGAAGCTCATCCTCGCTGGGGTGAGAAGCTTCAGACGCTGCCTCTTTGGGCTGCGTCGAAACAAGAGACCTCTTTTCCGACCCTTCAGCCTCAGGGAGCAACAAATCCTGCACCAGCCTGTGCAGGAATAATCAACAAGCAGAAACAAATAACCAGGCAGTTCAGCCCTTAGCGGGGTGTACACGCACCAAACTCGAACGGCAGGCAAAAAGCCCTATGGACGAGGGCACGAAATTCACCGATGACTGCCAGGTGTGCCACGGGGAGCGTGCTGTGCTACTGCTGCTCTGAATGTTTGTGATTTTGGGGTTGTTAAAGGAGATATGGCGTCTGACCTGTTGAGGATCAAATTCGCCTTCTCCAGCGTGCAGATTGCCACATCTATTCCGGTGTACCAATTCGACGCTGCGTCTGCCAAAGTCACAAACGTCACAATCAAAAAGAAACCCGAAAAGAACCTCAATAAAAAGTAAAGTTTACACAAGGAAAATGCCCTCGGCATTTCACCATGGGAACTGCGCGTGCAAATCTGTCTGCCTAGCTTCCACGAAAAGCTCAGCAGCGGCCACTCGGGTGTGCTGCTGAGAAACTCCGTGTGGATTCCAGAGCAGTGCGATTCCATTCAAGTGGCAGCAACCAGTCAATACGATCAAAGCTGTGCCTTCTCCTCAATGCCTTCAGTGCTCACTGGCTCCCGCGTGGAATGCCTCGACACGCAGCGCCAAGGGACCAAAGAGTTGGCGTAGATGTTGCACCCTCTCCGCACAGAGTGAGACATGCGGCACCACCACCAAGGAGCGGACGCCTTCAAATAACAGACGCCTGCATCATGACATGGCGAGAAACAAACTGGGACTGACAGTACGCCTGTTGCATGTGAGAGACCTGTGCGAGGCTGAGTCTGTTTCAGGTTGAAGGCTGAAAGCCATAGTGCCATCAAAAAAAACTGCCCATTCCGCTTGCCTGGCAATCACCACTTCGGCCACCAAACTCTTCCCACCTGATGTCGGCGCGCAGTACACCAAAGACCTCCAGGGAGCCTCGTCGCCCTCTGAACAAAACAATAATCTCCCTAGGAGTACAGATATACAATTCTTTAGAGAGCAAAACGACATGCAGCCCCAATCGTATAAGCTAAGGGTACTATCGGTTCGCCGATTACATCGCTTTACTCCTGGAGGGATAATTAAGTGGCTTTGACAATTATTTGGCTTGCCTTGTGTGTTTGGTGGCTTGTTGCCCCTTTGGGGCAATGCCATACGAAGACATTGTGCCTGCCATGGGTACAGACTCTCCACACCCAGGGATGCGTACGCTCTGTATCAGAAAGCAAGCAATAAAAGCCTCGCGAAATGGTTGGCACCAACTTTTAATCTCAAACACCTGAAGCTCTCCACAAGTAGGAATACCGAATTGGGGTGGGTGGTGTGTTGGCGACTCGCCTGACGAGGGGCGGAGGGAGGCACCAGTACTGCAGGTGCAACTCGCTGCTTAATTTGGAAGAGACGGCAAACGAGGGAAGCACCTCGGGGATTGGAATGCAGCTTCCCCTCCCACGCCCTGGAGAGTTCAACACAGGCGACCAACCCACAAGCACTGCAGTAACCGGCATTTCACACCCGTCTTGCAACAAGAAGGATAAGTATACATAAATCCTTTTGTAAAAGCATAGGTATATACACATAGAGTGTTTCTTTTACCATACCTCCAGTCCTAGGAAACTGCAGCAAAGGAATCAGCGGAGAGATTGGGCAGAACACCTCACCGCGAATGCCTGCGACGGAGAGAATTGCCTCGTCTCGTTGAGCGGCATAGTAACTATGGGGCTAAGAGCATCACGCGCACAGAGCAGCATGCACACCCATATTTCGTCAGCTGCTCCACAAGCAGCAACTCAAACTCTGTAAACAAATAACCCTTAACGAACAAACCATCATGGGGTAGCAACTGCACCATTGGAACAGCTGAATAGACAAAAGCCCAAAATGCTGACAGATATTGAACGATACTATTGGCGAGAGTAATAATGGGGTGAGGGAAGTACCTTGCGGACAACTTCGCCTTCCAATGTCACAAAAACGGTCGTTCCTGAGTCGCCCTCCTCGCGCACTCGCCGCCACACGCCAAGTCTGCCAATGCGCAACGCAGGCACTAAGAGGTGCATTTACTTACATCAGAAACCGAGCCCGATTATCTTCAAAATTCAGGTGTGTGTATCTGTGTATGCGTACATATCTATGTATGTATTTGTACAGGTATGAGTGCATGGATATACATGCATACATAGACACATAGACTCATACATAGAACCACATATAGAGGTTGAGCGTAATTTCAATAGATAGGGTTCCTGAGATAAATGCCACTCATAGAGAATTTGGTTTCCCTTAACGTGCCGCGAAGCCGCCGTGGCATGAGACACGTGGGAGAGTTCAACGCCGCATTGCTGCGCACCTCCTCCATGGAGTGATGCCTGGAGGTGGAGGCTTCGTTGGACGAGACAAGGGTCGCCGTTGTGCCTTAGGGGCTCCTGGGAGCAGCCATGTCAGTGAGGGTTGGCGTTTATGTGGAAACACTTTGTTTTTCTTTTTGTTTCCGCCATGCCTTTCGTGCAGTCGTCGTTTCTGTTTCCGCCTCCGTGTTGACCCTGATGGCTTTGTGGTCACAGAGGGGGCCTCTTTGGATTCCTCAACTTGAAGCATCGAAACGCTGAAGGAGAAAATACTCTGTTGCTAGGCCATTGCCTGCGGGACGCTCCCCGGCACAAGCACTCTAATCCTTGTGGCACAGAGCAGCGTACATGGCTTTATGTGGGGGTGAGAAAGTTCGTGCTGTGTATGAATTGGACGTTCAATCAGGAACAGTCCAGACAAGGCGAGATGCAAACTTGAGCCACATTGACGACACTGAAGTATACTAGCGACCGAAGTATCTTGACTCCTACATTTAAATTGGTATTTAGTACGTTCTCGATGTTTGTCCTGTGGGGGAATGTGCTGGGGATGGATCCGCAAAGTCTCAGGGTCAGATGAAGGGCGTTGCTGGGGCCCCATAATTTAGGCCTAGTATAATTTTACAGTTTGTTAAAGAAACTTGGCTTTCACAGGAGAGACAATAATTAACTTTCTGTAATATTACTATTATGGTCTTTAGGTAGTAAGGGAAAAGTTGCCGAGCTCAAACCGTAGAGGACAATTCGCTTGGCAGACCGTTCAACTGTAAGATCCCATGATGTTGTCTTTTTTCCTTTCCTTATTTCATTTTAAAGCACAATTTCGCAAGGCTTTGGCGGCTTTTTCGTGTGTTATATGCCGTTTGAGTTTAAGACGAGGGGACATTTCATTGCGCCAGCGTCGAAGTTGAGTTTTGAGGGATCTGCTTTTAAGGCAGGAGCTTTGTTTGCAGCGTTTTTTTAGCACTAAAGGCTTATTTTTCTACTTACTTTTACTCATGTGCAGCCTCTGTTTTAATGCATTTCTGTAAAACCCGGTTTTCGCCCGACGCCGAATAGACTGGCCAAAGAGATGCTGAAACCCAGGTTCCTAGGTCGTCCCTGCTAGGTGAAGTTGAGCTAGTAATCACCCTAAGGAACGCTGAATTAAACGGACTTTTGCTCTCTGTCCTGAACTACGCGGCATGTCGGATTATGATGAGGCTGCTCGTGATTTCAGGCAGCAACTGCCGTTTCACATCCGCTAGAGTCTTTAGAGAAATTGCGCTCTTTCAGCAATGAGAAACTGGCCGCTGCCACTGCGACAGTTTACAGCGGCGCTGGGACTGACTCCCAAAGCGTGAGCTACTAATCAGTGGCCTGCTTCGACTCATGAAGCCTAAGCTGCTTTAGTCATCAGAGGGTCTTCGTGGGCAGAAGAACTGAGTCTCATTCATACTGGCTAAAAGTCGATCATCTGGAATGAAAGGCGCTGCGGCTTTAGATACATTTCTCTGTGTTTCGCACCCAATTGTGATCTGCAGGGATCAGTAGGCTTCGATTTGGAAGGGGTTAATGTATCGTGCTCGCTTGTGCCTCCTCGCAGCTGGGTAGACCCGCATCCCCTTTCTCTCCTAGGCTGGCACTGTTGATTGGAAAGCTGTGTTAACAAGCATTAGGATTAAGCGCGTCGACACTGGATCCGTAGAGCCTGTGCTCCACGCCTTATCAACAGTAATCCAAACCGGTTAGCCAAGGAGTGGAAATATAGATTTCTTCCTCTCAGCATGCTACTTCAATCATAAACAAAAAGTGTGTCATTGAAGTGACTTTAGTGTTCCTGGGCTCAAACACCCTAATTTTCGGCCCCATAGTAAAACCCACATTGTCTACACTCTCCATTCTGTCTTCTTTTCCAGGGCCGCTCGTAGCCACAATGGGTCTGAACGGCCGTGGGAAAACGGCACTGCTGAGCTTTCTCTCGCGAAGCACCGCCATAACGCACTGAGATCGCATTTTACTCAGCGAAAGAACGCATACAAAATACTTTAATCAAGTGGGCAAGGCGGGCTGATGGAAACAGTAAACAAAAGACATGTGACAGGCATATGCCATCTCAGTAGGAAAATTTTGCACTCTTCGCTAACGCGGAGGAAGCCCCCTGGCAGGGAACGCCTGATGAGGACTTGAGCAGCCGCTAGACATGCACACTTAAGGCAACAAACAGCTGCAGTGACCTTGCTTTTGCTGAGGATATGCATGCCTTTAGTTTTCTTGTTCTTCACAAAGATGTTTCCGATGAAAACGAAAGGGTGATTGCGTGCTTGCAGCTTTTTGTATCGTCTTCGAACAGCAGTTCCACGCGAATGGAGATAGGGAAAACGAAGAGAGAAGGGAAAAGCAGCCTTATGACTTGCCGTCTTTCTATATGCCTCGAAGAGATGCAACATAGCCACGTGGATAGAGAAAAGGCGCACATTCCTGAATATCGAGCTGCGAGAAGCGCAGATTCAACGTTGGTATTGGCAGTAGCGGCGGTGGTTCATCAGCCTGCCCACACCATCATGAAATGCTTATATCACCTGTTGCATTATTTGTGTTTCGGGCTGTATAACGGCCGTGTGATGCGGCATTCCAGTACTTTCAAAGCTTTCCTGCCCTTTGTGCCAGAATCCGGCAGACTTTTATTTATACCTCGTTTCCCATCATGGAAAGCACGCTGATGAACTTGCGGAGCTGTACAACGGTCTGATGAAGCCCCTGGTGTGCAGCAGAAAGTTCAGTATATCAAATCTAAGTCGGTGATGCCTACTATTCCCCTATGCCATACGTTTTCAACTCTGGTGGCCAATTTCTTTCTGCTATTGGGCGACGCACTGCTCGGTACCATCATGTGGCTCTTATTTGGCTTCAGCTTCGACCTCCTACTAGTTTGCTATTTTGTTGGTTCCCTTGGGCTCGTCGTGTGTGATGCGATTACTGGCCTCTGTTCCCCGCAGAGCAAATCATTTGGAGAACCAAATGCGTCGGCATTGCTCATGTTCATGATACTCATATATGTCAGTCGACTCGTGTTGCAACGTTTACCTCTAGTGTACTGGGTAAATTGCTTGATTGAGTCCGTTTTGTATCGTTTTCAAAGCTCCCACAATTTACATTTTGAAGTAATAAAACTTCACGGAAGAGCCTTCGGACCAGCGGCAACCTGCCGCTACAGGCTAACAAAGAGGTCAAACATTCGGTCTAGCAGGGACAGCCTAGGGCCACAAACGCAGCGCATTTCAGTGGCTGTGGGAGATCAGCCTGGTGCTCCTTCTCGTGCTGGTGGTAATCATATCCACAAGCCTCGTTTTCACCCTTCAGGAGACCCTCTTCTTGCCTGGGCGATACAGAAATGAACCGTTGCGTTCTCGCAGATTCCGCCGTCCGCCACCTGTCAGGTATTAAAGATCGAGCATCCAAGTAATTTGCGGCATCCTTGTCATCCTGTCCATCCTCATTCCAAGTTTCATATCGCCGAATAATCTTCAAGTTTCAAACGCGTGGGCCAGAAGAACAAGTGGCATTCCTGCTGCGGATAACCATACGCTAAAAAGCTGTTGTTCATTGATTGTTCATTGGTTGTTCAATGGTTGTTTATTAATGGAATGCGCATTCCCTTGGCGCAGCCGTACACTTCGACAAACGCTTTTACGTCGCATGGGAGCAAAGTATCTATCGCACGGCACACTGAGCAAAATTGCAGAACGCGAAGCGTCGGCAGGAAAATTGTCCACAACTCCGCCTCCTGCAATTGTCATTGAACCTCATGCGCCAGGATTGAAACGAAGACCCCACAGACATTAAAGATGGCCTTCAGATTCGACGATGCTACCGAACCACCGGTCCGTGTCCGTGTCAAATGCATCCTTGTATAACGCCAACAGATTGCATCGCAGCGCAAATCTCAGCGCTTCAGCCACTTCTGCCCAGGTTTCTTCCGGCTTATCAATGACGTACGTAGGTAAGGTAGAGATGGCCGGCATACTTATCAATCCGCCTTTTTCTGCGTCGCCAAGCAGCACCTCCAGCTCGTGATGCACCTTGGCGAATCGACCTGCCAGTACAATTCAAAGTTCCAAGTGGACTGTCTTTAGTAGCAACGTGTCCATGCGTCTATACTCTATCGATAATTTGCCAAAGCCGCGTCAAATCAGCAAGTGGTTTTAGCGTTTATGCGAGAAGGGCTGTCTGAAATAGCACAAACAGCTCTCTGCTGGGACGGCGCTACTATTATTCCCCGTGGGCTAACTATCCAGCTCACCTGGTCTCTCGACGGGGGGTAGCATGACGAGGTCGAACGTGTGCAAGCGCAACGGCTCTTGGGCTCCTGATGCCCGCCACTCGGCGACTTGCACGAGTTCTGCAAGCCGTCCCTCTTCAATAAGTCGCTGATGGAGAACGTTGCATGCAAAGACTGGCAGCTCCACGCAAAGGCCTTTGTAGAGCCGCGCGAAAATATTCGCGGCGAGTGAATTTCCTCCCCATACGCACTGCTGCTCCTCGATGTTGCCGCCTTCGTTGTCGGGTCTTAGGTCAGGGACTCTGCCAACTTCAAAGATGAACTCCTGCAACTCTGCGCCTTGTGCAGGGACAACCGCTTCGGCTGCAGCGGCCAATCCTCCTGCAACGACGACGCCTAGGGCAAAGGCAAGGTATTCAACTTCTTCGGTTCCGGCGTCGCGGAGCTTTGTGAGCTGCAAGTCGTACTTGCAAAAGAAGGGGATGAAGTGGCTGGCAAAGTCATCTAATTCCCAGTGAAATATCATTATCCCCTCAAGCCGCTCCCTCCATTGGGCGACGCACAGCTCGTCTCGCCGCGGCGCTTGCGCCACATCTTGCACTCTGCGGACCAAAGATTTCGCTGCCCCAAAAAGAGATTGCACCCGCCCTTGCGCTCTACTGTCCATCAAGTACTCCAAGTGAGATGGAGGTTGCAGAAGCCTCAACATTGCGCGTACTTCATAAAAGTGATCAACTAGCGCCGGCAGCCAAAAAGGATGTGTTATTGGCCCCTGTGAGCGCAGATCCTGTACTGCCTGCACTCACCAGCCCCAAGCACAAGTGAACGGCTGAAATTAATTCCAAAAGCATACATTGACGCGTGCTTGTTTAAAAACAGCCGACTCACACATAAAAACATACCAATTGATACGAATAATAGTATAAAGTGTAGAAACCTACCGTCTGCGCGACTCTGGCTGCTTCGTAGGGATGCAAAAGGCCAAGGACCAGCGCGTGGCTAGCGGCGGAAACGGCAGTACGGTAGAGAATGATTGGGCTGCCGAGATCACTGGGGTCGACAGGTTTATCAGTTTGAAAGTTGACGCTCACTACGGACTGCGGAAACTGTTTGCTTGGCTGTGGTGGATTTCCACTGGTGGCCCGCCAGGTGACGCGATGACACTTGATGAAGACGACAGGCACAAGAGGTTCTGCGAAGTTGCTAACGGTGAATGTGCTGCTGTTTCGGATCCAACGCGATGCGTAGAAACGCATCAAGGCCCGCACCTTCTGGCCAACCACCATCCCCACCTGGTAGGCTGTGCTTTGGCTCAGATCTCCGCAGCCACTTGGCTTGTTGGCAAAAGATTCACCTTCATGTTCTACATGCACCTCGAATGCGATCTGTACCGCCTCCATAAACCTCCCTCCGTATCTGCTCACAGACGCAGAAGGAACCACTGGCGAACAGCTGCTATCCAAACAACAAGGATTTTGTTCTTTCTCTCCTCCCCAGTGCCAGCAACCGCGACTTGGCGGCACAGTACCCTGTTAAGGCCAGTGATGGACTCTGTTCTACAGAGCCGTGGAAATTTGCTGAATGTGGAGAAAAATTGTTCATCATACGAGAAAAGACACAGGTAGTACTTATTCGACGTACTCGATTCCAAACTTTTGAACTCCTTGAAGCGATGCATGTCGAGACATTTTACTTGTAAAGGCCGTCATTTTCTCAGTATTTCCATGAACCAGATGAATGAAACCCCCGACGAAGTGGCCGCCAACAGTCGCTATTCCGATTGCCGCCTCAAGGTCCCTGAAAACGCATCGATTTCCCATGCCACAGTCAGACTGCATACTGTCTTACCACGCCAATATAATTATTAATTGTAATTATATTAATATTTGTAACTATATTAGTATTTGTAATTATATTATTATTTCTAATTAATTCACTTCCAGTTGCACCTGCATTCCAACCATTAACAATCTGTTGGTGCTTCTCTCCCCAATATCGTAGCAGTCTGCTGGCACTGACTTGCTGTGGGAATCGCCGAAAAAAATAAGCGAGCTATGGTTCTGCGCTGCGTCTCCTTCCTCATTCGCCTTGTCCCTCTTCCCCCATGGCAATAAAAACCCAAGCATTTCCTCCCCCGCGATGTCTTCGGCTGCCAGCGTGATCCACATCAAATGCGCAAACGACGAGCTCAAAATCCCCAGAAAGACGGCAGACAGCATTCAAATCGGTTCGACATTCCAGGTGTAACGACGGTCGGCAAAGATGCAAGTATCTTACACACTCTTGCTAAATACCTACTGACCACATTCTGCAATGGTTTGTATGAGCAGGGCCGCGGCTTACTGCGCATAGTACAAATCCGCACTATGTCCTCATTCACCACCCCCCATGTGGCCGTCGGGTCGCCTGTGGCTTGCTTGGCCCCACTTGCACAAATGGCAGCAACGTGTTTGTACAGCATTTCCGGCCTAAAGAGTGGAATCTTTGGTTTTGGACTCAGAAACACCAAAGGCAGCGGCTCCTGCACTGGCTTAGAAGTCAGGAGAGCTGTATTGCCACTAGTCGGCTTAGCTTCCTCGTGCGGTCCCAGCGAAAGAAGGTACATAAGCACGTTCAGCCCGGGGTAGGGGGTCCCACGAGGGTAGCGATACTCTGGACCACCTAAATAGGTGCTTCCAATCGTCCACCCTCCAGAAGAAATCAATGAATCGTGTACGTTGGATACTAGGACTACATTGTTCGGCACCGTGCCAGTAAGCTGCCATCGTTGCAGCTGAGGCGATCCCCTCGCTACGCAGACAGTGAACGGGCACTTGGATTTTGGAAGTTCCTCAACATTTTTGGCGGCTTCTTGCTCTTTCCCATCAGAGCTGTGCCCGCCTGCGCTTAGGGATTCTCCATTTAGGTGCCTTTCAGATGCCAACACGACCCCGACATACACCGCAACAACGAGCACCGCAAGTACTTTATAACGAATAATGGCTGCCCCATGAACACTGGGAGCCTGGCGACAAATGCAACTTTCTCTGACCATCTGGGCTGAAAAAAAATAACCAAGGAGCGGAGGCAACGGGTACTCTCCGCTCCCCCTGCCGGGGGCCAGCAGAACTGAGAATATGAAGAAGGGCCACTGGAATTTCAAGGACAGACAAAAAATAATGGGGCTAGCTTATTAGCATTCCACAGTTCATATTTCTTCGCACGAATTCAGCATCCCATTTCCAGCCGCAACTTTAATAACCTCGAGAGGGGCCGAGCAACATCGAATTATCCACCCCTCCAAATGAAAGAAGGGGTTCATATCTCTACTCGTTAGAACCATCCATTAAATGATGTTTCTTTATTCATTCAAATAATAGAGTTTTTGATTTTGAATGGTGTAATAGGTTACACTTGCATGCGATGTGCTCACTGCTTTGTGAGCGGCCACTGCAGCACACCATCAATCCCACATCGATTTTAGTGCGTCACCCAAAGGCTTCAGGATTTGCCTCCCTCTCTTTTTAAAGAGATGTTTTTATTTTTTAATCGTTTGGGAGGCTCATGATAGTTATTTAATGGTGACAGACGGGCAATAGGCTGCTCATCACACACGCAGATTGCCAACCGAAGAAGAGCATTTTGCCCACTTTTCGTCATTAAAAGTTATGAGTTGGTAGTCAACAACCTCAGAGTGTTTGTGTATGCACACCTGGATAGTACTTTGTCTTTTCTGGCACGCATAGCCGTGGGAGACACTTGCATAAATGTTGGGAAGAGCTCTTGTTTCGCATGAAGTAACCGAACGCTTTGCCCTCTGGTACATTTTCCGTTTCTTGGGCTCTCTTTGGCACATATGGTAGCGCTGCTTCATAAAACTAAATTTACAAATGTACATCTCATCACATAATGACATTTGGAATCAAAGCTTTTGCTATGCGAGCCTTAGCATGAACAAAAGAAACCGGAAACATTCATCATCACCCATAATGCAACGTTTGTCCACTAGCTGCATTAGCTATTTCCAGTGCTCTCATTTAAATGGAACTTTTGGCTTATGCTTCACCCCTTGACAAGAAATCGATTCACATGATGATCACGAGTGTCTGGTGCCATGCTGGCCTAGGCAGTTCGCAGATCCGTTTGAACAAATAAATTCTCCAGCAAAATTCCATTTTCCTGCTTCTTTCTTCCAGAAAATACCACCACCGCAAGTTTCATCAACTCTAGAACTTCATTTTAAAATAATTTTTTCCACCTCAGAGCGAAGATCCCTTGAAGAGATGAGTTTCTTCAGACCACTCTGTTTTCTTTGTCTAATCTTCCTCCCCTGCATCATTCCGTTTCTGATCAGTTTTTATTTGTTGGTACACACATTCCTAACCTGATAATGAACCCTAAGCAAACTGCGGGTCAGAGACGCTTCAGCTATGTTTATTCCATTGCCGTGGATTATTTTGCTTAAGTTAGGACTTGAAACATTCTTTCCACAGGGCCTCCACAGTTAGGCTGAAGAATCCCCGATATTACCGTTTGGTTATTGACAGACAGACACACTTGCAAAACCACAAACCACTAGTAACTATTAAGCAGAAACAACTAGTAACTATTAAGCACAAACCACTAATAAATATTCACCAAGCACAAACCACTAGTAAATATTAACACACTAGCCAGCCACACAAGAGACCACAAAAGAGGCTCTCTCTGTCCCAACTGCCCAATCGCGGCTTTGATTTCCCTGAGCTCTAAACTCCAAATAGAAAGGAGGCCAGCCCCAATGCTTAACAACCTTTTGGTACCTTTGGGTTAAATAAATAAATAAATAAATAAATAATAATGAA
>JRZD01030032.1:0-12792 GCA_000826945.1 Eimeria nieschulzi | reverse complement strand
CAGGCAGCAAAGGCCGTGGTGGGGCTCCTTGAACAACTGCGTGCACTGGGCGAACTCGATCAAGAATGCATTATTCAGGGTCTTGCACAAATAAGAGATTTGCTGCCCGACGTACGTATTTACTGCATTTGCTCTTGTTGCAGTTGAAACCTTGTTTTTATTAGGGGGAAGCTTTCGTTTGCAGAAACAGTGTTTTACAGCGTAAGAAAAATATGTTGGTGTTTGTGGTCCCTCAGATTGAATTGGACGTGCCAAACGCGCAGCAGAAGATCTGCCACATGGTTGCCGCCTCCCGAAACAAGGGTCTTTTGCCTGCAGACTACGTTTTTGCCGAGGAAGTAATTGAGGATGGATTATGAGACGATGCAGCGGTGCTTGTATTCCAATCCTATCTGGGTTCGCACAATCAGTCCGCAGTGGGAATGATCATGATGGCCAACAATGTTTTGCGTCCGAGTTAGTACTGGGACAATATGTGTAGTGTTGCCTCGTTGCAAGCCGTCCGTGTAAACATAGTTGAGGCAGCAGCACTGTGCAGTTGCAAAACTGGCCGTCCGCAGCGGTAGCAATCACATGCCACTGTTTATTCTGCGTGCTGGTAAAACAGGCAGTGCCGGTGAACGATTCATCATCTTCCTTCATATTAAGGAAGAACATTAACAGAACGGCAATGGGTGTTGTCTGAACTCGCTGCGTCGCAGCCCTTCGGGGGCAGGGTACACCCTGCAGAGTACAACACTCGTAATGGCAGAACTGCAGATAACACTCAGGCTTTTCCACACCGTCAGCAGCGAACTGTGATGCTGGTCTAGATCTGCTCCTCAATTCTAGGTCCCTCAAACATCCCCTTAAGGTTGTTGCAGTGATGGAGGCCATGCAGTACCTACTTGCTCTGGGAAGTCAGCACATAGTGTTCTAAGCTGCATATCCTATATGCTTTGTAGCGCTTGGATTCCAGGATGTCGACTGATGCAACGGGCAGAAGTAAGAGTATGGTTACAAAGGGAAACTCTGCACGCGTGTGCTGGCGTATATTCTGTATGGCCCTGAAGTCGAAACTCTTTGATTGATATCAAAAATTAAAGTACAGAACGGTGGAACATCGTTCCAGTCATCCTTCTGCATTGCAGCGACGCGGGCAAAACCTCCAAGTGGCATAACTCGCTGCGCACAGTATGAGCTGTCAAAGTCAAGCCTGTCATATCGCATATAGCAAGGAGCAAAGAAACTCGCCACAGGTTTGCTATGGTGTCTCCGTATACCAGGGTGCGCTAGAGAAGAGTGTCAGATTAAAGGTGTGGGAGGGCGCTCCCGTCAGTATCTCGTTTCGAATGCGTGTCCGCGAAGCAGAGTAGTAGTCACCGCAAATAACGCCAGTTCGTTGGAACCAACCGAGACGTCGCCACACCTTACAGACAAGGGCGTGCCTACTGAGGCTGCTGTTGGTGATATTCGGTACACTGGCAGTGCGGGGCATGCGAAAATGAACTTAGTGCGGGACATGCGAATATGTTACAATGAACTGCGGCAGAGCCTGAGCCCGCTCAAACACTACAAATTCGACACCGTCCACAAGGCCGCCCCGCGTGCGACACTCCGCTATTACTGCATGGACAAGTAAAGCACCGATGACATAGAAGGCCATCTTCAACAGAACAAGTAATTGTAACGTACACTTGAAACAAAACATAATCTAAATAGAACTTGCTTTGACACAGTAACCAACTTAGAAGCAAGTCTCGTGCTAGTTTAACTGCCCCGGTGAACGAGGCTCCTGCATGTCAGTAAACAGCGAAGTCTTTGTAGTTCTGTGACTTACCCAAGTCGTAAGCCAGCTTTGGCGCCACCGAATGGCGCTTGTTGGGGGTCATACGTGCATCTGGCAATGGAGACAAAGCCTTTTACACCTCACTGAGGCACATGCGTGCAAGAAGCAAGCAGCGCATCGAGAGTGACTCAGTAAAGTTAAATGAGCTTCCGAATGATCCCAAGCTTCTTCCTCTATGTTGAAATTTTGCCCCTGATGCAATCTGTGTCTTTCAATGTTGTTTTCAGTTCGCCTGTTGTGAGTTGGATGCCTTCTGGCAGTGTGCCGCCTGGCCATGTGACTGGGAATCGGGTGATCGACCGCTAATATCCCCGTTCCCCATCCTGACAAGCTTTGCTCATGCTGCCCGCAAACCCCCCTTTCCCGTTGCAGTTTTTGTGGTACCAGATTCTTGCTGAAGCCGAGGGGCAAAGGAGCTGGCGCTGTCCATGTGATGCTTGTGCTGCCTTTTCCTCCTCCCAGCCAAGTGCTTTTGGGAAAACAAAGTTTGTTGGCGGTTGGGTCACCAGTTGCAGTGGGCCCGCGCACTCCTAAGTTTCCAGTTGGGATACTACGGAGTGGAGGAGGACCTGTTGGCACACCTGTAGTGAGTGGGCTGGCTATGCAGGCTGCGATGAGTGGAAGAGCTGGCAGAGCCATGTTAAAAGCAACTGCCGTTGCGGGGACAGGTCCAACAGATCTACTTGAAAACCCGACGGGCCGCGTATACAGATCTGCTTTGCTCGCATTCTAAGAGAAGTAAGTACCCACGCCGAAAAGATTCCCTGCAAAGGCACAGTTACGCAGGAGGTTATAGAATCTTGTAAACCTGGAGAAGCCATAAAGTTTCTTCAGGCCTTCAACCTACATTATCGCTTCGTCACTAAATGCTGAGTACCTCCATTTTTCGCCTCCTCTACGGAAATCGAACTCAGATATGGCGATCAATCTTGCATGCTCTTCCGTGCATCCATAGAAGCGGAAATCTCATTTAAAGGCTCCTGCAGCATTAGATCATTTGCAAGAGAAACACAGCACTCGAAAGGGTGAAACCTGTCAATGTCAATCTGCGCTTTGCTGTTAGTCCCAGGAGTTGTCATCCGCGAAAGCCAGGCAATCACTGCCTACTGAAAGTCAGCCTCGTCATCGCCTTCGCTGGAATCCTGAATTCGGAGAGCTATTTTATTCTACCAGTGTGCAACTAGCTCATACTCCGAATACGCAGCAGTTCTTAACCCCGCTAAAAATCAAAGGACTAAAGCCTTCAGAAAAGGCTGTGAAATGAAGCGAACTGGGTTGACCTGATAATCCCCTCCAAGTGTGTTAGAAAACAATATCATGTACATAGCCAGTACTTGCCTGACTGGGATGAGGTACTTGTGCCTTTAGAATAGGGTTTGGAATTGCATCATCAAGCTTGGAGCCGCTTTCTGCATTCATCAGCATAAGCATACTTCTCTCGCGGAGGTAACATCGAACCAAGAAGCCATTCCAGATCCTCTCTATTTTGTAGATCTGCGGCCATTACGAAACAACATTATCCAGCAGGAAGTCAGCTACTGTAAACACTGGATACACTCGCATGAAGAAGCCTTCATTTCCTGAATACGTTCTATCCTCATTCGAAGCCTTACCACGATAATGGGTGGCTGATGGGAGGCGAAGCTGCTGCAACGATTTAGGTTGACAATGGAATGCTTTCCTTTCGTGATCAACTGCTGTGGCTTGTACCCTGCGAGCATGGACTGCTGCGTTGCCCCATTCAGCAGCATGAAGTGTTGATACGGAGAAAATGCATACGTGCCTACGAAAGGGCGATAAGCCATGTTATATCCGACAGGTTCCCGGTGCTCGTCCAACGAGGAGTATACCTGCGGAGCAGGTTGGGAAACCCCGCAAACACACGCGCGCAGTTGCTGACACAAGGAGCATTCAGGGGTCTACATAACTCCTTTATAAGCATTGAGCAAAGACCGTGTCACCATCAAGTGCCTGCCTACAGCTCACGCAGAACTCGTAAAGGATGTCTGTTGGCGAAAGAGTTTCTCTCCGCACCGCTAGATCGCGGTTCATCGCCATCTTCATGCCAAGGTCCGGGAATGACATGCGATATAAGCGGTGCGATTGTGAATGGATATGCATCAGCAGTGGCGCGTTTGTCCGGAATCTTGTCAAGCAATCAGAGTTGTCCAGGGTATATAATTGATCATCCTGTATTCCGTTGGATCTTCTGTTTTCTCGCTGGGTTGCTTCCCCGGGGAAAAGAGTCAGTCCCCTGCTTGAAGGCCGGGCAAGGTACGTTGCAGTTTCGAGCTGCTTCACTCCCATTACGTGAATTATTTGACACGCGGCTGCTGTAATCCTTTACGCACCTACATCCGGCGTACAGTAAAGGCAGTGGTCGGGTGGCAGTGGAAGAACCTTGGGCAGAGCCGAAGCAGCACCAAAAAAAACATTTTGCTTACGGCCACTCTTCGTCCCACAAAAATAAGCACTGCAAACAGCCAAAATAACGCCTCATTAGTCAAATCTTCAAAGCAACACTAGTAGCTCGCAGTCAAAGCACCTGAACAAGAAAGTACAAACTGTTCCTGAACCCGTTATCTTCATTACATCCTTCTTAGAGATTACAACAGACGTCTGACACTCCAGGAACGACCATAGAGCCCTTTTCCAAATAGCTCATGTGGCAGCCCCCCTTAAAGTAATCACTCTAACTCTCTAAAAGCTGCGAGTTATCAGGTCCGCCTACAGACGCCGCTGATTCGAACTGGCTAGATGTTTCGTTGCTTGCGATCCGGGGTGTTGTGCACGGAAAAGCTAAGGCCCGGGAGTCTGATGACTCAATTACAGGGGATTCAGCCAGCAACAAATCCCGTGCTGCCAAAAGCCTCAGGTGGCATGACACATCATGCGATACAGAGCCATTGTGAAGCAGTGGATGCTCCCCGTCAGACCCCGGGCCATCACTCTTCTGCCCATCTTCCTGGGACGTCCCGAGGGAGGCTTCAATATAGGATAAAGCCTCTTTTGAGCAGCAGTTGCCAGGACACAGCTGACTACTTTCGGCACTAAAAGGTGGGCAGCTAGCCTTATGCGTCTCCCTGTCCGCCCTACTATTCTTTTCTGTGCAGAGACAGCAGGAGCTCCGCTTTATCACGACTACTACTCGAGTTTTGTCTACTGCTTCCATAAGAGCTGCAGAGGTGACGGCGGAACGTGCAGCATTTACCGCTAACCAAGAGGCCGCTGCGGGGCTGACTCGGTTGTTACTGCTGCAAAGAGCTGGCAGCAGAAGGCCTACTGCTGTCGCCTGCCGTGAAAAAGCCGTTGCACGATGATCTTCCACACGAATGTCAAATAGCAGCCTGTGTCATCCGTATTTTTCCTTCGTTCATTTATCCAGCCGTCTTCGAGCCTAAACCTCACCCAAAGGCAGATACACACATTTTGCAGGAGGCACACGGTGTCACTCGACTTCCTTTTGATCTGCTAGCATAGCACGCAGAGGTGGGACAAAACAAACGCTGCAACGTTAGCTGAACTAAAGCAAAATGAAGGAAGTTAGGATCTACTACCCCTTGGCAAGAGCGCATCCAAGAGAATTCATGTGGCCTATCTCAAACGCATGAGCGCCTCCGCGTTAATTTTCCTCTCATAAACTTCCATGAGAGTCGCTGGAGGTACCGTGCGCCGGATCGGCCCCTCTATCTCAAGCTAAACTCTCATATTTACCAAGTACCCGTCACCTGCAACAGCAGCTTCCGCACGAGCAGCCCATCATTGACCATACCCCTAAAATATGCTACGGTTTTCCCGACAGAAAGCGGGCAGAGCCACCACAACAGTTCCTGTTGTTTCTGCATGGCTATAACCTACTGACAATCTCATGGAGTATAGGCAGTTCGTACAGTGTTTCGCATTCGTCCACTTTCTCTATAGGCCGGTCGAATGTCACCCAACCTTGAGTAGTGCACATGCGGTGCAGCACTCTCGTACTGCGGGAACAGCACCTTAGGTATCTTCTCGTCATTCTGTTGCAGAGACTCTCCGGTGGCGTGAAGTGCAGAGTGTCTAGTCCTCCTCGGCATAGAGAGCCCATGCCGCTCAGCAGGCAGTCTCCCTCCACGCCGGAACGGCTGCAAGACCAGCCACAATAGGCGAGGCACGCGGCGAACACGAAAAATACCTGCCGACGTAAGAGACGGCCCACTATGGGAGAACCCAGGTTGGGGGTCGCGCTGCATCAGCAGTCACATAGAAAGTCGTATGGAGCTGAACCTTCTTCGCTGCGCCAAGCAGCACGTGCCGAGCAGAAAATTATATACTTTAGGTTTCAGCCTACCGCACTGGTACAGCGCGATTAGACACTACGCGGAAGAGCATGAATGAATGCTCGCTTGGGCTCATGCCTGGAGGAACGCTGCTGTTTGGAGCTGCTGCCTTGCTGCATAACGTGTTTCGGGGGTGAACTTTGGCTGTATTCGATGCGAGTCCAGGGGTGCTTTCAAACAAAACAGTCGGCAAGCGCTGAATGTCTGTGGCAGACATGAACTTAGTAAGACTTGCATAAGAAGCCCGATTTTGTGGCTGGACAAGACATGCGTGAAAGCTGCAGAAATGCGTGGATTCGCAATCGTTGACGGTACCCCAGCAGGTCGACTGGAAAGGAGTCTCAGCTGTCTGTGATCCATCTGCTCCCATATGCGCTCCGCCAAGCTCCCGCATATCTCCTAAAAATCTGTAACAGTTTTCCCAATATTGAGGTACACCGGGGTGCCCCAGCTGCTGCTGCCTAGAGAATAGGACTGGCGCCTCCACAGCAAAAACGCTATTCTGGCGACTACTGGTTTTGGTCGCAGAAAATTCGCCGTTTGAAATCCTCGGCGCTGAGCAGCGAGAGGAATGCGGCAACCCCATCATTTGTATGCCTGCGCCAGTCACCCAGCCCTCAGCCATTTTTAATCTCAGCAGATGTTCCGTTTGCGTACTGTACGCTATGAAATCAAGCACCTAAAGGCGAGAAACCCGCATAATAATGCAAATGGGCACACACATGAACTAGAGCACTTCCATAACTTACAATCTCACTGCAGATTTCTACAATGAACTGTGGAAGCAGCTGCAGCGCCTGATGAGCCTCTTAGGTAATTACATAAAAACAGACGTCCCGCCAAATGCAGTATTTCTGGTAGCTTGCGGAAACTCTGAGATGGCCTACCCTTATGTAGGTGCCAGGTAGCACGTATGCCAATAAATCTGAGCTCGGCGCTAGTGTGGGTTCCGCGGGTAATGGCTTTGAGGAGCAGCAGAAATACATTAAACTTAAGACCTGTATAGCATAGCAACAACAAATGAGCGTTTACCTTAGTCAGCAAGCGGCCATGCTAGCAGAATTTCTTGAAGGGAATCACGCTAGCAAATTTTTCCAGGAGAGAGGAAGGAATGGGAAGAAGCGGAAGGTGTCAATAGACATCATCGGGACACGGGTGGAGCGCCAAAGCTGCAACAACATTGCCTTCCATATACCCCAGGAAACTGAAATACGCCCGGAAAAGTAAGCATCCCCTCTCAGAGCCCTCGAGCATGTACTAAACGAGCAATGAACTCCTCAGACTCTCACGCAGAATCCCCTCCAGCATCGCCCTTTGGACTACCCGTGATATCCACCCTCTCGCCCTCACCATAGGACAACACGCAGTCCCCACTGCACTCTTCATGTAATACAACGGCCTCTTGCTTTTGAGGCTTTTCTAGCCAAGGCATATAGGGGCACTACTGCTCGGGGAGCCCTCGCTTGACTGGGCTTCTTGTGCACTCCCGCTGCAACTTGACCTCCCCCGGCAAAAACGCTGGAAGAGGAATTTGCGACTGGTAAGGTGGTGGTGGTGGTGTTTACTCACAGAATGCTCCGTGCCGCTTTCTCAAAGCGAGAGGTCAGCCGATTCCTCCTATCCTTCGTACTGCTCATACAAGATTCTTCCTGTTCAAGTCCTTCACTATGTTTCTTTAACTGTAATGCCCCCATTGCGATAGTGTTAAAATCACAGAGAACAACGAATACGCTATGACCACGTCGATTGGCAAGCAGACTGTCGTTTCTCCGTGGTTGTCAAGGCGCACAGGCGCCTATAACTGGCCTCCTCTCTATTTGTATACGCTATAGAATAAACAGATCGTCCAAAGATTTAGGATTTAACAGGAGTCATTGACACCCAGCTGCACGCCCAGCTACCTCGAACAGTACCAGACTAGTCTGTGTTGTTCTCGCCCGCCTCCCCGCTTTGCCAGGAGGCGGAATACGTCACCTTGCACGTAACACATGCTGTTTCTTCTGTTTTTTAATCACCTTAGCTAATGTGTGCGGAAAGAAGAACTAGGGGGACACGGCAAGCAATGTGCCTTGCCTCAGGCAGAAGTCACTGCTGTGAGATGTTGGTCAAAACAGGCACACTCTGCGTACTAGCAGAGCATGGTGCTCCTGCTTCACGAATGCTGCGTGACAGGTACTCTTAAGATGGATATAATGCAAACAATGCGGAATAAGTGATCTAACGCTCTAGACATCGTAATTATCGAAGTCGGTGTCTCATCCTGTGTCTTTTCTTTTCAGGAGCGGCTCGGAGCGTTCAAACCGAAGCATGTTGGCACTGCCCACCGTATCTTACGTCAAATAAAATTGCTCCTCTTTTGCACAGCTTGTTTCCTTTCGATATTTTCCATTTGTTGGTGAAAGATGGGGCTATAGTTGCCCATCTCTACCGTGGTAACACATAGGATTTGAGACCACCGCATTTGGTATAGGTCCAACTTTGCTAGTTACACACAGCAAGATCAGCAAGCAGAAAGTAAGGTAACCAATAGATGACAATCTAAGAAGAAACAGTTTCAGAAAAGGAGGCCAGATATCTTACCTGAGAGGGCAATTCTAATAGTCCGACAGGCAAGCTGGAGGAAGTGGAAGTTTCGGAACTTAGGGGTTGAGGGACTCACGAGTCGAAGAAGTCTGATTTTTCCGAACTCCGAGAGTCACAATCCATTACCTCGTAGACGAGCGTGGGATGTTCGGCCAGTGTCACAATGGGGCGAGACCCAAGTCTCTGGAGACCAGATACTGCTACTCTATGCACCCGAAAATTCAGCTCAGTCTTCGCAAAGTAATTCGACGGAACTAACCTATTCTTCTGCATAATACTTGGCATTGTGGAACCCGCGAGGATGGCTCCTTGCATGTCAAAAAGCGTTCACGTGTCTCACTCCTCATTTAAAGCAGCCAGTCTGGGGAGTGAATCCACTCTGCAGGATTTGACCTCCGCCATAAAAAATTGAGTGACTATTCTTGAGATCCCCAAGGATTTTTCAGCAACGGCATGTGGATACATACTGGTATAATAAGTGAAATCCAATTTTCATCAACAAAAAAAATAATTGATCTTCAGCACTAATTAAACACATGATATGGCCAGTCCCCGGCACACACCCACAGGGGGGCTAATCTGTAGTCTACGCTCTTTTATGAGACAACAAATGGACTTACATAATAGCGACATAAACTCCTCGACTCGCAAGTTTTTCTGTCTGCCCCAAGTTGGTGACTTGCGAATAAAAAACGAGCACCCTCTGGAGGGAGTTACGAAGCGCTACCGCAGCAAATGAGGGTTTTCCTAGGTGCAAGAGGCGTGCCGCCGGCCTGCAGGCACCCGTTGTGGAAGGCATTATCAGGTATTGGAAGTCGTGAAATACAAGTCTCTGTAGACGAGGAATACGTCTAGCACGCTGCGGAAAAAGCAACACAACACACAGAGACTCATTCACTCACATACAGACGCTCGTACGAAAGTAAACTGCTAGACACATGCATGGGAATACTGGCATACACATGCATGGGGATACTGGCGTATATACACACATGTAAACCGTCTATGCTATCAAGCGCGGCATTCACAGAGAGCTGTAGCCACGGACAAAGTTCAAACTTATAACGGCAGACATAAAATTACTAATGCATCCACATGTGCATACATATAACCATAAAAAGAGATCCACTGGAATGGAAAATCCCACGACGAAAAGACAATACAGTCACAAGTATCCAAATAGGCATATGCAGAACAACCAATCCATCGTGAGTTAGTTACAAACGCGAATTGCTGGAAGGAATTCACATGGCAATAAAGAGACAAGCGGAATCAGTACTTGACGGCGTCGCCATTTTGGCCTTAGCCGGAAAGCCGCGTATGGGGCGATCTCCTGTAGGCATGCTCACTTGAAGTGGTTGAGTAGAGGCACCCGCCGCACAATGTAATCGATGGCCTCGAAGGGCCGCGCGAGAAATTTGTCGAAGAAAGGGGGCCGAAGCAAAGCGTAGGGGAGGCCCGTCAGGCTGCAAGTACATGACAGCTCCTATCGCACTGATTCTAGCTCGCCAGTAACAGGAAAGGAAGAGGTATGAGAGCAAACAAGACAAGAGAGCCCCCGCCTCACCGGCGACGTAATTCTGCAGCCTCAATAGGCGAAAGACGCTCCATCACTTGAGGATATCCGTGCAACAAAGAGAGAGAGTTCGCCTCTATGACTGCAGAGCGAAACACAGGCACCATCAAACCACAAAATACTATCATACCACCTGGACAGCCATTAACAAACGATAACTCGTTGCCGTTAAGGCTGTTGCTGCAGGTAGGCTCAGATTCGCAGGGAGACATGGAGCGTAGCTACAGCTGGGAGATGGAGGGTGTCAAACCACATACGGAGGGCGGCAAGCCACGGAGTCCACGACTTGGTGTTTCTGGCGCGTTTGAGGAGGTAAAGATGCACAAACGGCCGAAGATGGTAGAGAACCTCCCCTAGGACAGGGCTGCACAAAGCACAAAAAAAGTGTCCACAACAGATATCCATGCTATACAAAACTAAGCATCTCTTCTCAAAAAAACGGTTAAATAAACATCAATAAATAGGGGATGAAAGAGGGCATGCAGAGACAGAGAGGAACAATGAAGAAAAGAGATCTTAGCATGTCGATCTGATGCGTGTTAGATGTAGAGGAGGGACGAAGTACCGCCAAGAGGAGGTGGATGCTAAGAGTCTCCCCATTCCGCAGAGGCGACTCCAGGAGAAAGTTGTCTTAAGCTCCTTTAAAAGCCATAGGACCACGAGAAGTCCCCACTGGCGAGGTAGTGGCCGGAGTGCAGCAGTGACAATCGCTGCCTGTTGCTCGTTTGCCCTGAATAATAAAACACAAAGCCCCCAAAACCATGGTGGTGCATCGCTAGCTAGCTGTGTCCTACATACTCATAATGCACGAGGAGGGTCATCCCTCCTTTGGGGCCAGTGGTTACGATCCTCAGGTCGTACACAGAAATTGAAGTGGATGAAGAATGACTAGGTGAAATACAAATAGAGGCGGTGAGGAGCAGAGAAAGAGTCAAGCGGGTGGGGTGTTGGACGTACTGTGGAGCCGCAGAGGGGAGAGGCGGAATCCGTCTGCCTGTTCGCCGGCCATAGCAAGGCCGCCGTCTGTTGGCTTCTCCTATTATCTGCCAGAAAAACAGAAGTCAGCAAGAATATAGTGAAAATATGTAGCAGTAGCAGCAGGACTAAGCGCCAGCGTGCCACCTCATTTGTGCACAGTATCGGAGGATACAAGCTCTTTGAATCTCTAGCCTTTGCTGCAGCTCAGCAATGTCAGGATTGTGCTGGAGATAAACAAGCATGACGACAGCTAAAATACAATGCCAAACCTGTTTGTTTCTGTGTGCATCGAGGGCCTGCGAAATGCTCTGCTCGTCGCAGTAAAACGCGAAAGGCGTAAGCGCGGAAAGTATCATCTTAAGCACAAGCTTCAGCAGTTCTAGGCGTAGACAAAGAGCAAACCGGGGGCCCTCTCCACCAGTTCGGAGCTGGTTTACCTCCAGCAGTAACTGCAGAGCTCGCACTACCTTTAAAGCGAGAGAAGCCGCCCCATACAATGCCAGCCGTACAGACAGCGGAAGGCCCTCTACCCTCGTTCCCTCTTCCAGGGAACCGTCAACAAGCAAAGGTGTAACAGAGGAGATTATCGGGGGCCCTGGCAATTTGAGCCTCGTTGCAGGCCCTAGCGAACGCTCTGCACGCAGCTGCCACTGCTGATGCACCGCCTCTGCCTGTAATAGACCTTCCGGCGGAGAAAGGAAGTGGGCGCGGTAGAGACAGAAGACATCGAAGAGGCCCTGGATAACCAAGAGTCTCCGCTCGCTTTGGTCATCTGGTAGGACACAGCAGCAGATTGTGCATTGACTCCATAACTAACACGCAGCAGCAGCAAAACCCTCAGACCCTACAGCAGCAGCGGCAGTAGCATATCACCGTTTGCTTGGGCAGGAAGAACCTGCAGCGCAAGTCGTGTGATGTCCTCAACTGGCCCTCCGTACATCTCAAGAAGGCACCTGTGCCACTCCACCACCTGCTGAAGCAATCTGCTTTTCTTCCCCTCACTGTCCTTCGCCTGGGGAGACAAATCAGTCACCTCCGTCCCACAGGGTGGGGCGTCTTCATCCTGCTGCTGCTGCTCACCCGAGCGTCCAGAAACAGAAAAAGCGAAAGCCAAAGCAAAGCCAGATATACGAGCCAGAAACCTCTTAGTGTTTCCGTTGGAGGAAGCTCCTTTTGGGGACGTGGAGGTACCGCCCGACCCTTTCTCGCTTGCCTCGCGAGGTATGACCTCCCCTAGTATCCCCATGCAGCTGCCGTCTGTTCCTGCACCCTCCTCAGCTTGAATTGCACTGCCGATACATATGGGGAAATCGGTTCCCTGAGGCAGCTGGGAAGCTGAAGGGAGGAGGAAAGGAGACTTCATAGAAAGCGTCTCCGCCGCTTGGGTGGACGGACATTCTGGGCAACTCGAAAAAATTCCTGAGTTTGTTGTTGCTGTGATCTTTCTGTGAGGCTCTTCAACGCGGATCCATTCACCTTCACTCTCACTCATTGAAAAGGTTCGCATGTGGGGG
>JRZD01030031.1:2272-12880 GCA_000826945.1 Eimeria nieschulzi | reverse complement strand
TCGACAGGACCTTGACAGGAAGCCTGCGTTGGTGAAGTATAAAAATCAACGAGAAAGCGGAACAATATCCAATTTCTTGTTAGTTAATGGAGCGAAAACCCTCAACCAGCCCAGAGCTGCCACAAGGAGCATGCGCCAGTGGTGGCAGCAGCCTCTCTGTAACGCCTATCTCTGCACCCCTGTGTGCCAGCCAGCCCTTGCACTCGAGGAGGTTTCTAGGCCACACAGACACCAATGTAACTCTATACAGGTTACGGTAAATACGGTGACATGCCCCACAAGTAGAGTTTTTACTAGCGTTTCAGCCGAATAAGCGCACTGTATAATGCTCGTGGTTAGGTCTCTGTTTAAATGCCATAAGTACTAACACGAAACAATAACTCAAGAATAGTTAGTCGTCAAGGAAACCCACTCTTATCCCGCTTGCCTGTCTTAGAACATGACAACTTGAGCACAGCCAAGCGGCAAGGGGATGAGGCCAAACTGCAGGCCAGCTGCTTCTTAGATACGCACGCATCCCACCACACACTACGAGGAGCGGGGATACTTACTGCTCCTCACATACATAACCTTAAGCCTTCCACCCCTAGATAATTTAGGACATTAATTAGTTCAATTCTAAGTGATAACAGATAGATAAACACTATACTAGGGAGCATACGCATTAACATGCTACAACCGGGGGCTTCAGAAACAAATTTAATCTCGACGATGTATGTACTTATCCCCGACGCTCGATGGCTCCACTCTTCCCATGAGAGTGAGGCAGTCCTATCACTGCATGCCACTCAAACAAGCATTACTTAGACCAGCCTGCAGGTGCCGTCATACTGAAGTGGTGCTTTCCTCTGCCGCCAGTCATTTTCTTTGTGTTGCAGACGACTGCCTCTAAGCATAAGCCCACTTCCAAGAAGAGTAACTGGGAAACCAACGGCCGCCGGCCATAGACGGCGAAACAACTATAGCTGGCTGCTATAAGTGGCTTGGGAGCTGCTAAATAATCTAGGCAAATAATCTAGTGCCGCGGGGAATTCGCCTGTGGAAGAGATTGGGTCAGCTTTACCTGAGGAAATTGCAATCTATTGCTCAACGCAATTCTAAATTAAATATGTGGTTCATCCGATTGGCAACTTTCTTTGAGGGAAATGTCGTTATGGCCTCATGGGCTTACAGCACCCACGTGATTTACCCTGGATAGACGTGCATAGCTTTATATGTGACACTTTCCATGAGAAGCAGACTCTGTGCTCTGTGGCTGGAATTGATAAGGAGAATGATTCTAACAAAATGTAAGAATCTCCCCCGTTTGTCTTAATATTGAACAGGTGGCTCTTTAGGGATCACTGTGAGACCAGGCCTAGGGTGCGAGTCTCTCCAAAGTGCACTGGGAAACCCTAGACACTGCGAATCCCCAACGACAATTCCCTGTCTAGACATTACCAACTATCATAAAAAAAAATATTACCACCCTTTCCCTTCATACTATGGGGTAAACACGGATTAGGACGGGGAACCGATCCTGTAGTGTGCGGCGAGTTCTTTGCCCACCCATGCACAGTTGGCCACCCATGGGGGATTAGCTACCCATGGGGCGTCTCTCACTTTGGAGACCTGCTTGCCCGCACCTTAAATAAACCATTTAGTTATAAATAAAACATGTAAATTCTTTCAGTATAGACCTCATGCGCTCTACGCATAACTCCCAAGCACGCCTAACAACAATGTGCATTGATCGTCATTCGCCACCGATGGGACCTAAATTAACTCAGACACATGAAACCCCTGCTAAAAGAACACGATATCAAGCCATTCAAATTTTCGAAAGACCCGCAAACGAGCCGAAATCAGAACCTGAGTGCTCAAATATACAACGAATTGTCTTCATCTGACACTCAAGGGTTGGTGCCTCACAGTTGGCCAGTCCCCCCACATGTGTCCCTAAGGCTTTGCTTGTTTGGAGGTCTCGGCCTCTCTGTGAAACCTTGGCCTTACAGCGCAAGACTTAAATTTTGATTTTATTCATGTCTCAAGTGTCATTTTGGTGTTTCCCCACAATACTCTCATAGATTGCTCCTTAAGTACGCAGCTGTGCTTGCGAGCACTAGCAAACCTCGGCATAACGTTGCTAACTTCATTTTAATAAGCCTGAGATGAACTAAAATGAACAGAACATGGCACCGGTTGGGGCTTCAACCAGGCTTGAGCCTTAAATGTAGTGAAGTTCACTGCACACAGAGCTCATGCACAGGGCTTGGCAATACATAATTATTCTTTACGTTCAGATCCTTAACTGATGCAGATGGCAATTTGTTTCAAATCGGTGCACTTGTTTTTTATCTGTTTACACCGTGGTGGCCACGAGGAGGCTCTGAGCCATAGGGCTCTGAAGGATCGGGTGCAGTACTCTTAGCTCACGCAAAGAACTTGGGAGTTCAGGCTGAACTACGTGTTCAGTTTGAATCGATCTTTTAGCTGCTTGCAAGGTGCATTGAAGTAGATGCAAACATAGTTTACTCCATGTATAGCGCTGGTCTCTATCCATGTTTGATGCTGGCTTGGTCTGAGGTGGCTCTGTGATCTGTGGCAGTGATGGATAGTAAGGGGTTCGATTGACGGCAGTACACAACGGGTTTGGCAGCGAAGAACAATGGTGCAACACAGTTTGGGTTCCATGGGTAAAGAGTTAGGGGCGCACAGCCTGAGCACAGCTCTTTTACTGGGGCCGGCTTTCCTACTTTTGCAGTTGAGGGTTGGTCAGGCCGTCAGTGCACTTGCCCATACTGTTTGTGCAGCCGCACGTCAGGGCAGCACCGTAATAGCTCGATTTGTACAAACACCTCCCCCCTGTTGAAAATGGTTTTGGCCCACCACCTGAACTCTAGCGAGCGGCATAGGGAGGGGACAGAACTGTGTCAGGGAGCTTCCGAGATTGGTTCCTCCAGGGACGAATAGCAAAGAGGAAGAATATTCGCACAGGTACGCATCTGGTGCTGAAGTAGAACATTCGAATATTGTATGTAGGAATGAAATAAGACGAGTAAAACGCCATTCCAGAGCTGTGGCACCTACTTTACTAAAGATCCTTGGGGATGGCCACTAATGGGTAGACACGAAACGGGCCTGATCACTGCTTACCCTCACGGATGTAACGACAAAGCAAACCAAAAATCCAATATTTTGAGTTTTTTTAGCTTATATGCCACGGACTACTGGCTATATTAATAAGCGACGCTGGTGGCAAATGTGATCACTACCACCATTCGATGTGTCCTGCCAAATAGAGTACACGAGACAAATACCTCGGACACAGTCAACTGCAGTCTGCACATCTTTGTACAACATTATTCAGACATTACAAACAGCTGCACCATAAGTTCGTTGTGGCTTTGTAATTTGCTTTCATCTGGCGCTCCACTCTAGCTGTCAGACTGCCGCTAGAACAACAGACTCTCCGTGATTTTTTGAGTACAAGGCAAAAACTTGAAAAAACTTTGGCAGAAAAAAACTAATGATAATGCGTTTATGGCAGCGAAAATCCATTTCAAGTTCAAGCCCACGGCGTCTGAAACGCCTCCATTCCGAAGGTCGCTCGGGTGCCACCCTTCTTTTACTCTAATGGGGTTTTTGTTGAAATTAATTTTTTTTTGAACGTCACTTTTCATTAAAAGAAATACTTTTTATGATGATTAATTGCCGATTGGATTAGATTTATCACTCGATATTCTTCCGGAGGTCACCAGCCAGCCAGCGGGCTGATCAGCCCATCAGCTGCCGTAAGGGAAGCTTTTGTAAAGCTTCACCAACTCAAAAAATGACAAAAGCAAAATTAAACTATTTACAGAGCTTTGAAAAAACATGGAGCGGCTGCTCAAAACGCTGAAGTTTATTGTACATTTCAGGCAGTTTAGCCCCATGCGTACAGAAGCGAGCAGAGTACCCAAGGTTGGAGGAAGAAGAGGAACAAACACAGAATTCTGACGGGCTGCTTAGATAAAGAATGTATTTAAGTTGACAGCATGAAAACAGCGGGCAGTCAGCGAGGCGTTGCTGCCAGTCTGATGGATTGGATGATCCCAGCTAAATGTTACTCTGTAGGCAGTGGCAAGCAGCAAGTTGGTCTGTTAGCCGATGTTTCTAAAAACGCAAAAAGACGCTTTTCCCCGGATGTTTGCTCTCCCCCTCAAAAGCCTGATTGGGATTTGCAGCTCTCAGCCCAACGCATCGTCTTCAAGGACTTGGAGCCCTTAGCCCGCACAAAAGCGCCTTTGACTGTTCTTAACAAAGGAAGCAGGCCTCAGCGGGTAAAGGTGTTTGGGGATAGAGAAGATGGGCTTTGCATCGGTACCGGCAGCGAGCTGGCCCCCGAGCCCGTCGTTTGTCCGCTGCTGCCTCCAGGCTTGTCGCTGCGAGTCCACGTGGAGGCGCCGCCGTTTGTGGGGCCAGCGGTGCTGAAGTCTTTTACTGTGAAGGGTGCAGGCAGAAGCGTGCAAGTGCCAGTGGAGGCTCTGCCTCCCTTGATGCGGTTTAGCTGCCCTTCCCGTCTAGAGTTCCCTCCAGCGTTCCCGGGGGTAGAACAGCAGCAGCTGGTGCCGATAGCCAACAGAAGCAATTATAGGATTTGTCTGACCATTGGACTTGGCCAGCCTCTTTCTTCACAAGTTCAGAAGCTGCTTCAGCAGCATCTTTTGCACTTGGCGCTCCATCCCCAGGTGTTGACGCTAGAGCCCGCATCCAGTGGGTGCTTTACGCTTGTGCTGCGGCTTGAGAGGCCGGGGGAGATAGATCTGCCTCTCTCGGTAGTGGCCAAGAAGCTGCCTAAGCCTCCCTCATCACCTCGAGGCAGTTTAGCAGCGCCGCAAGTTGCCACGGCGAGCCCCTCCTCCGTGCGGCGGCGGACGAAGAAGGCGGAGGAGCCAAGGCTGCTGAAGGCCTCAGCTGAGTGGGCTGGGCCAGGGCCTCTGGTCGAGGCTCATCTCCAGCTGCAGGCCTTCTGCACGGCCCCTCGATGGGCTTTGACCCTTGACGGCACTGAGGTGAAAGCGTTGGACTTTGGCGCTGCTTACTGCGGGGAGGAGCGCTGCGTGACACTCAAGGCCGTCAACCTCTGCGCCCTTACCCTGGCCTTGGTCTTTGGGGCCTCCAAGTTGCCCGGCGAAGGCTTCAGGGTGGTGGCAAATGAAAAACACGAAAAGCGGCAAAACCAGCAAGAGCAGCAAGAGCAGCAAAAACAACCGATAAACGGAATGCAGCAGCCGCCTTGGGGTGTCCCTCAGAAGAGCCCAAGGGAGTCTGTTTCTCCTAAATCTCTCACCTCCAGCAGGCCTGCCTCTCCTTGCAGCCAATCCAATTGCTGCAGCGGGGAGCCGCCTGGCAAGTCTGATGAGGGGAGAGACGCTTGTGAGGCTGCTGCTGCCGCTGCATGCGTTAGCTCCCGTAGGACCAGCAAGCAGTCCTGCTTTTCTGCAGGCGGCCCCTGCAGCTGTAGCAGCTGCTGCTTTGTCTCCTTAACAGCAGACGCGCCTTTCGCCTTCTCTGAGAATCTCAACAGACCGGAGCCTTCTGAGGATGCCAGAAGCTCTCTACATGGCGCTCCCTCTTTGCTTTTTGCGGGGGAAGAGAGCCGCTTGCTGCCATGCGAGGAAACCCACCAGCCGCCCTCGTCCTCAAACTCAAGGGGGGCAGGGCCCCTAGGGGGTCCCCTTCAGGGGCCTCTTGGGGGACCCCTTGCAGGGCTTGCGTTGCCCGACGGGTTGGGCATAAGCCGACGGGGAGACGAATTGGCTGTTGGGGGGGAGAAGGAAGCGAGTGCCTCAGCAGAGACAGCTGAAGTGCTGAGTGGGCAGGCCGAGCAGCGGAGGCCAACAAGGCCGCAGAGAGGAGACCATCCGCAGACAGAAGGCCGTATGCAGGAGAAAGCCCCAAGACTGAGCCGTGCACAGGGGGCCTTGCGAAAAAGGCCTCCGCACTCGGCAGGGACAAGAGCCACAGAGACCCCACGAGCCGAGGGTGGGGGGACAGAAGCAGAATGGTCTTTGAAGAAAAAGAGACAGGAGACACGCGAAAGACGCGCTGCTCCTCTGAAAGCTCTCGCCAACCCAAGGCAGCAACTGGCAAGGGCCTCAGCTGCAGAGGCCCCTGGCGCTGCCGTGGTGGTTGGGGGTCCCCGGTCACCGCGAGGCCCCGGCGCTGATTCGCCCCGCCAGAGAAAACCGACCCAACTCATGCCTCAGATAGACGGGGAGGAGACACTTCGGCAGCAGAAGGCAGCAGCTCTGCCGGCGGCTGTGGGCCTTGCTGCAGAGGCCTTGGGCGCTGCAGAGGGTTTGAGGCCTTTAGGAGACAGCCCCTCAGGAGATTGTTTCTGCCAGGTGGAGGTGACCCCGAAGACGTTGCTGCTGGCTCCCCAAGAGACAGGTGCAGTTGTGCTGCGACTCAGCTCTTTGCCATGCGAGCTGCAGAGAGGCTTTCGCCACACGCAGGCCATTTCGGCCTTTGAGGCTCCCATGGCCTTTCAGCTTCACCTCTTTGCCTTTTCGGCCGAGGGACTCGCGGCCCCCAACGCACAGAAAAAGGCCCTCAGCAAGCCTCGCTTCTCCTGCCCACCCACGAGGCGACAAAAGCCCCAGAGACACCCAAAGGAGGGAGGGGACCGCATGCAAGGGGAGGAGGCCTTGAGGAGCAGCAGCAGCAGCTTCCTAGCACGAAGTCCACGCTCTGCTGTCTCTATAGCTGCCGAAGAACAATCCCTGCGGCTTTCGAGCTGCAGCGAAGATTGCCTCATAACCAGGCCGACTTTGCCGCCCAGGAAGGGGAGGCCCATTGTGGCTTGGCTGCGGCCAGCAACAGCCACAGCAAGGAGCCCTGGTGAGACCAGTGGTCTCTATAGAGACACCTTGTGGAGACGATCCCGTGCGCAGCCCCACCATCTTGCCGAGAAGGAGGAGGGTAGCCTCCCTGCCGCGATGCAGCAGCAAAAGAGTTGCCTCCTCCCAAAGTGGAGCGAAGCCGACGAAAGCCTTCAAGCCCTTTCTTCTTTTCCCTGCCAACACCAGCGAGGCCTCACCAAGGCCCACAGCACGGAGACGCAGATGGCACCGTCTCTAACAGACGCGAGCCTCCTGGCCCTTCTGCCGTTGGTGCGGTCTGCAGGCCAAGGCAGTCGGCGCCTCGTGAGGGGGGACGAGGCGAGCAGCAGCCCCAGCAGCCTGGCAGCAGCAGGCCGGCAGCCTCAAGGGGACAATTCGCCGCTGGAGGCTGTGCGAGGCCACCAAGTGGTCTCAGGGCGTTGTCTAATGCTTCTACCTTTCATAAATATCTCCCCCAATGCTTTGCATTTTGGCGAGTGCCGCGTAAGGCAGCGGAGAACGAAGGCGCTGCTCCTCACTAATCCAAGCAGCCAGCTACCTCTCGACGTCACGCTGCATGCGCCGCACCCCTTTCGCTGCCAACCGGCCACTTGCCAGCTGCTGCCTGAGCAGCAACTCGCCGTGCAAATTTGCTTCTCCCCGCAGAGGCTGGGGCCCGTTTGGGCGCGCCTCAAAATCTCCTTTTGCAGCCGTCTGTACACCCGAACGGTGCGACTCACCGGCACAGCCTCTGCCCCGCCTTCATTCCCACCCCGACCCTCCACCTGAAAAGGCAGCGCATGCAATGGCAGCGCATGCAGTGAATGGGGCTAGCCGTGGCCACCCCCGCCCCCTGCGTCTGTGACGACACGGCTGGGGCTCTGAGCCTCGGCTGTCCCAACGGCAGCCCGAAAAGCGAATCCCCTCGGAGGGAGGGACAACCCATGGGTGGTGCGCCTCTGTGGCACAGAGAGAAACTTTTTGCTGGGCTGGCCGCCAGCACAAGGCCTTCGGCTGGCTTTGCTAGCAAGCCTTCAGCAAGAAAAAACACTTGGGGCCTTGAGGCTAAGGAGAAGATGGTGTCTAGAGACAGGAAGGAGAAGAATTGTCTCAAGAGACACTAAGAAGGAGAATTCTGTTTAGAGACACTGAGGAGACAGGTCTTTCGAGGCATTCCGGCCTGCCTCTCGACGATTCGAGGGGACACTAGTTTTTGCAGTTTGGCTGGTGCCGCTTTCGACAGTTGCTTTAAATTTTGTCTTCGTTTAAGCTGTTAAAAAAACTGGCTAAAAACGCAGTAGAGGGTAAGAGAGAATTTGCTAGAGAGGCCGGCCCTTTGGCTTTGGCCTCGATTTTCTCTTCAGCCTCCTGGCAGCTGGCAGTGAGGCATTTCCAGTGGCAGGCAGGAAGAGATAAGAAACAAAAAGAGGCGCAGCACCGGCATAAAGCCGTGCGTTGCAAAAATCCGTAAAGAAATTTTCTTCCAGAGCGCAGCGACACTTAACAAAGTCGGCAGACAGACAACAAACTTGCAGAAAACAGATGCGCTGGCCTGCCTGGTGCCTCGTGAGGCTCTGCAGTTTCCTCCCATAGGAGCAGACCACAAGAACCACCTCATGTGGAGGTCCCCCCTCCCAGAACTCCAAGTGGCTACGGAGACAAAAAAGGCACTAAGGAGGCCCAAACCCCCAGCCCCCCATGGTAGTCAGCGCGGCAGCAAAGCCGACATGCTGATGCTGCTGCAGCACGAGTCCACGCAGGGCTGCAGGGGAGACTCAACAGCCGTTGGACAGGAGCTGTAATAGTAAGGCGCATTGGCGCCAGACAGGCTGGCCGGCACTCTGTGGGTGGTGGCGCTGTCTTGGGGCTGGCCGTGCTGCCTCAGAGGAGGCGCTTGCAGGGCGCCTCCCGAGGAGACCAAAAAACTTTCGCAGGCTTCCTGCTGCTGCTGCTGCTGCTGCTGCTGCTGCTGCTGCTGGTCGAGGCCGGCGAGAGGCCACTGGTCAGAGCCTCCTCTGCGTTGCATGCGGCTGAGCAAGGCATCCAACTCTGCACAAAAGGTGCCACAGAGGAACAGCAGCGCAGCAGCAAGAAGTGGAGACAGTCTCCATCTGCAGGCTACTCCCAGGCCCCCCGTTTGAAGGTATTTGGCCACTCGCTAAGCCACACGGAGATAGACGGACACCACAAAAAGGGGCCCCGCAGACAGAAACAGCAGAGACAGACAGAAACAGCAGAGACAGAGACACCAAGGTGAGAGACACACCAGAGGCAGATAAACATCCAGGAGCCGCAGAAAGAGTTTAAGCGCAAGAAAGGGGACAAGAGAAATCCTCACCTGCCTCATGCGCTGCATAGTCTGTCTCTTCCAGCACCTGCGAACTTGCGAAAAAATTTCGGTTTCTGCTGTCTCCCTCAGCCCCAAGGGTCACTTGGGGCGCTACGAGGCGCGTTTCCCGGGGGGAGGCCCGCGAGACGCCGCTCTTTGCATCCCAAGGGGAAGGCCCTGAGAGCCTTGGGGCCTCGAGGCCGAAAAGGCCTTCAGTCTCATGGCCAGCAGCAGCAGCAGCCGCTGAGCCCCGACGCCGACGCGAAGCGCAGGGCCCCATCTGCAGCAGCGTCGGCTGTGAGGCCTCGTTCGAATGGAAGAGACAGCCTTCTTCCCCTTCATCTCTTGTCTCCTCTTGGGTAAGGAGACAGGCAGGAGGCACAGGGGAAGCGCCTCCCCGCCCTGATGCTGCTGCTGCACTGTCTCCCCGTGTAAAGGCAAATGGCTCTGGAATATACAAAAAGTGTTTTTGGCTGGCATCTGTCTCCGCGCTCAGAGAAGCCCCTTGGCGGTGCCTGCCCAGCAAGGCAGACGAGGCATGCAGCAGCTGCTGCAGCCGCTCGGAAGCAGCTGCTGCTGCACTAGCAGAGACACCGTTGGGTGTCTCCTCTGCCTCAAGGTTCCATGTACTGGTAGTTGCTCTGGCGTACTCTGCTGCTGCTGCTTTTGCTGTGGCGCTGCAAGCAGAGACAGAAGCGGCGTGGGCGCGGAGGCGGGAGAGGCCAATCGCCTGCTGCTGCAAGAGACGCAACTGCAAATGAGAAACAAACTGCAAGAGAAGCTGAGCCCTGAGAAAACAACTAAGCACAACGCAACAAACACAAACACGCAACACACAAGGCATGAGGCAGCAGATACGAGGCAGGAGGCGGACAAAATACAGAGACAGAGACAGAGACAGAGACAGAGACAGAGACTAACAGAGATTCAGACTGAGGCAGAGACAGACACAGACACAGACACAGACACAGACGCAGACACAGACACAGCCACAGAGACTAACAGAGAAAGAGACAGAGACAGAGGCAGAGACACAGACAGAGACAAAGACACAGAGACAGAGACAGAGACAAAGACAGAGACAGACACAGACACAGACACAGAGACAGGGACAAAGAGAGACAGAGACAGACACAGACACAGAGACAGAGACAGACAGAGACTAACAGTGACAGAGGCGGACATAGACAGATAGAGATAGAAACAGAGCCAGACACTAACAGAGACAAAGGCAAACATAAAGACAAAGACAAACAAAAACAGACAGATACAGAGACAGAGACAGAGAAAAAAGAAAAGAGAAAGCTTTCAGGGGTGCAGCCTGAGGCTCACCGCATCGTCTGTCCCCTCGCCTGCATCTGCTGAAATTTTAGGAAAGCCCCGCGCAGCACGCGAAATCTGGTTTGACAGCAAAAACAGCAGCAGCAGTAGCAG
>JRZD01030030.1:0-12964 GCA_000826945.1 Eimeria nieschulzi | reverse complement strand
AGCCAGTTTGTATAGCTCTAGTTAGACGGGAATATTTTTGCCTGGATCGCCTAGATACAGCCAGCTTCTGCCTAATACCCTAATTTTGTTACAGAGTATAGGAACGCCCTATATTGCCGGATGTATAATGACTTCAAAGTGAATCTCTGCATTTTCAAAACCATAGTTCTTTTTCCTCTTTCCGTTTCTGTTAACGGAGCTCTCTCTTCTTTTTTTTCGAAGAGACGGCCATAAGTTCTTGCTCCGCACAAGGCGCAGCTAGCCAACCCCCTCCATCACACACGCATACACAACTCTTAACATTAGTGCTAGCAAGACAAGCCCCACTTAGTAACGTCGGTCAGTTTGGTTTGCCGATAAATTCTCATTTACTTTCAACAGAATCATAACAGGATCACTTCGGGCCTACGCTCCTAACCATCCAGTCCTGAGGGCCCTCTTCGGAGGTGCAGGCTGCCTCGCCTCAGAACCCAAAATAAACGGAATACGCTTTAAATAAAATCATCCTTCAACTTTTAAAAGCCATCTTCTCACATATCCACTTCCCAGAACCCAGATCCGTACCCCAAGTTGGTTTCCACGACCGACCTAACGTTCATGCACAGCAACTTAGCTAGGTCAGCTCTACCCACGATGATTCTCCTGCAGCATGCCTAACTTTAATTAATTCACCTAATCCACCCTTATGCATATTCAAAACCGACTGGCCAACGCACCATCCAAACCTTCGAGCCTTTTCCGCCAATGGCTAGACCCTGCTCCATGCGGCCTCCGACACTACCCTCAAACCATACAACATCAGAGGTAAGGCCCTAACCCGCTGACAACTTAAAATATTTTTAAATTTAATACTAGCACACCCCAAATCCCAAAATCATTTAGCGACCATACCCAAATTCACCTCCATAGCACCTCCTGACCGGCAGCCCCAACACTCCAGGAGCGTCGCAGAGGCTCAGTGTTAAAGCAAAGCCGTATCTCTTGCCCTATATGTTAATCACCGCACAAAACAAGCATTTTCGGGGGGCCATCAGAGGAGCTTGGTCTCCCTAGTTAGTCCCTTCACCTGTCTCGCCACCTCTCTCACAGACCTAATTGCTACACCGCCGCCGTCAGGAACCATGTATCGCGATATCACAGCCTCACCACGACCCCTTCCCATCTTAATATCAAACATTAATACCTTCCCTTTAACTGGTCAGATAGTTGAACCACAATACACTGACCCCATTGCAGAATGCCTTCCTCTCAGCACTCACCTCCAGACCAGCCACGAGCCACGGGCGACTCGATACCCACTTTGCCTACATATAACTACTATCTGCTTATATACCTATTTCCTTATCCATACAACATATTAGTGTACATTTCCCGACACTCGCCAGGCAGGCGTTCATCCCAACTACACCCGAACCTACCACCCCCAGACGCCGTAGCCATGAAAACACCGTACCTCGGAACCACGAAACTTGACCACTCGTGCGCTTGCCCTGCAGACGCTGCCCACCTCAGTAACCCGTATCCGAACAGTTCCCGAGCCCTTCCCTGCGTGCGCTGCCCTAATCCAACACGAAATCCACGCCGCACTCTGCCACCCCTAGTGTGACCCCATAAACAGATGCATAGGATTCCTATAGGGACCCTGTAAGCAGCCCACGTCCCTTCTAACACCCGAAAGCCTCATAGGAGTTTGCCCGGTTCCAGCTGAAGCCTGCTTACATTTTTTGGCCATCCACGTACTGTCCCACTAGTCCCTTAAACACCAACACCCTACAATCTAAGGGCCCGTCACTAATCTCAGGTGAAGGACAGCCCAAATCTCCTTCCACTTACTAACTGAAACACCCCAACTGAATGCCTGTAGGCGCCGGGCAACAGGGAGCTATGGATGGCCGGGGCACTAGCTCCACGCACCACTACAGCACTCTCCCCAGCAAACCACTCCAACCCCTCAGGAACCCGCAGACCTGCTCACGCACTTCCCCAAAAAGCACCTCGCTAAAATCCCCTTCTATAACCCTTTAGTACGCATCTGCCCATTCGTATGCCTTGCAGCCTAAACCCATAACCCCTTAACCCTGCGCCCTACCCATAGTGCAATAGAGTATACCCGCACCCGAACATCTACTCGCCATCGGGGCGTCCCCCTTAAGGCGGCAAACCCATGCCCGATCGCTCTGCTCCAACGAATAACCTAAAACCCTTCAAAGGACAAACACGACCCAAACTGCAGCTCCGAACAGAGCAGCCCATAACCCTTGAGTCGGCTGAGTCACCCTTTACGGGCAGACTCGGCTAAAATGGTTCGGAGTTCCTTTTATACAACCTGCAAGAATCAAGGCCCTTAAAGGGTCCAAACAGGCAGGAGAGCAAACCGTGAGGCTAGCCACATTACTAGGTGCCCGTTACTAACGTCAGCTGAAGGGCTGCCCAAATCCGCTTCACTTACTAATTAGCACACCCGAAGTGAATGTCTGCGTGCGTCGGGCATCGGGGAGCTAGGGCTGGCCAGGCCAGGCCACTAGCTCCTCCCAGCTGATGTGGCCAGCTCGAGGGCTTGTTCTCCTGCCTGTTTCGACCCTTTAAGGGCCTTGCTTCTTGCAGGGGTTATTAAAGGGACTCCGAACCATTTTAGGCAAGTCTGCCTCTAAGCGGTGACTCAGCCGACCCAAGGGTTATGGGCTGCTCTATTCGGAGCTTGGATTTGGATCGGGTTTGCCCTTTGAAGGGTTTTAGGTTATCCTCTGAAACATAGGGATCGGGTTTAGGTTTGCCGCCTTAAGGGGGACGGCTCGATGGCGAGTAGGACTTCGGGTTCGGGTATGACGCATTGAGCTCTGGCTAAGGCGCAGGGTTAAGGGGTTATGGGTTTAGGCTGCAATGCCTGCCGAGTTGGCATATGCGGGTAAAAGGGTTATAGGAGGGGCTTTTAGCGAGGCGCTGATTGCGGAAACGGGTGAGCAGGGCTGCGGGTTCCTGAGAGGTTGGAGTGGTGCTATGGGGGGAGCGCTGTAGCGCTGGGTAGAGCTAGTGGCCTAGTCATCCCTAGCTCCCCGCTGCCCGGCGCATGCAGACAGTCAGTCTGGGTGTTTTAGTTAGTAAGTGAAGGAGATTTGGGCTGTCCTTCACGTGAAGCTAATGACAGCTACCTGGCGCTGTCCATCAGCACCCATGCCTATAAGCATCTCTGCTTGACCCACAGGAAAGGAACGAATGGTCAAAGTCCTTAAAACAATAATGTTGAAAATTTGGAATGCTTTTAGCCAGTATCGCAAAGCTTGGGAGAAGAAGCTGGCCCTTCCTTCGCGCTCTCTCGCATGCACACAGAGCGGCCTGCCTCCCTGCTCCAGGCAGGGCGTAGCTAGCCAACCCCCAACAGACACACACAACTCTCAAGAACAGCACCATCAGGGCAAACACCCGCTTACTAACGTCAGCATTTCCCTTTTGAGCTCAAATTTATATTGATTTCCACCGCAATCACAAGAGAATCATTTCCGACCTACGCTCCCAGCCACCTCACCCCCAAATCATAGGACCATGTTCGGAGGTGCTAGCTGCCTCACCCCAGAACCCGGAATAGACGGAACACACCTTATATAAAGTAACCCTTTAACTCTTTAGAAGCCATCTCTTCATATACCCACCTCCCACAGTCCAAATCCTTACTCCAAGCTAAGATTCATGACCCACTTAACATCCATGCATAACAGCTTAGCTAGCTCAGTTCCACCCACGACAATTCTCCGGCAGGACATCTAATTTTAACTAATCCGCATAATCTAACCTTGATCACACGCAAAACCAGCAGGCAAATGCCTTTACCGGCTTCTCGAACCCCTCTGGATAAAAACTTGACACTACACTGACCGGTCTCCAGCACCACTCCCGATCCCTAAGGCACCACACAGACAGCCCAAACTCCTCCATAATTTAAAACGTACTTACGTTTATTGCTAGCATTTCGAAAACCCCAAAATCCTTCTGCAGCTATACCCCTACTCACCTTCGTAGCACTCGTGACCAGGCAGCCCCAACACGCCAGAAACGCCCTAGAGGCTCATTAGTAGTCCAAACGCACATCCTTTTTCTCTATAAGGACACAAACACAATATTAACTAGATTTAAGAATTACGGTAGGCCCCTTACCTAACAACCGATATCTTTACTGATTGCAATACCCTTCTTATAGGTCCAAACGCGACACCACTGCCGAAACGAACCCACGTACCAAAGCACTGTAGCCCTATCACACTCCCTTTCTAATCCGAACACCAAAATTAGGCATAGTTTTTTTAATTCACAACTTATTGGAGCCATCACGTACCAACATCTAGGCAGGACACCCTTTTTCGCACTAACTGCCTCCATACCGACCCTTGCTGCAACCGACTCGACACTATCTCTTGCCTACATACAGCCAACATTCCTTCAAATAACTATTTTCTTAGCTATAGTACATACAACTATACATTTTTAGGCACTTGAGAAGCAAGCGTTCACCCGGATACACCTAATCAGTCATTCCAGATACCGCAGCCATAACAGAGTGCGTTACCCTAACACTAAGAGACCCGACCAAGCGTGCGGTCACTCATCAGACCCTGTTCACTGTAAAACCCTGTGCGGGGCACTCTGTGACCCACTTCACAAACTAATCTATTTCAGTCTAACAGGATCAATACCGCACCCGGCCACCCGTAACCCAATCCTATAAACAAACCTGTAAGATCCCTATAACCATCCTGCAGCTAACACACACCTTTCTTAGCACTCCAATAATTTACAAAGACCTTTCCAATCTCATTTAAAAGCCCCTTCACAGCATACACCAACGCATCCACTGTCCCACCGAACCTTATGGTAACCATACCTCTCATAGTGACATGATCATCACTAACCTCGCTTAGGGGACACCCATGTTGTAGTGGACAACACTACAATCACGGCACAGGCATACTTGATTTAAGCATTAAGCCTGTGCCATGCTCAAAATTTGTGGGATGTTTATGTTAAAAGATAATTATATTTAATTCATATTAAATTGAAGTGATTTGTAAAAGGTGTTTTTCTAAAATAAACATCCATGACTTGCAAGGGCAACAGACTGCTTGACATGGCGGCCTAGAGCACCGGAACAGGCCCCGGGAGGCCGGAAGCACCATAGGGACCGGTCAGAACTTTTGTGAGAACTTTTGGTTATAACTTTGTCTTGACTTTACTTGCTGAAAACACTTTACAGACATTTGGTTGTAAATGGTTTAAGTTCATGAGTAAAGTTGTAAGCATATGGCTGCCCTAGAGAAGCAGAATTAGCCTTGTAGACGCCACGGCCCACATACCTGTGATTTTGTTTCTGTCCCAGGCATATATGAGCTTATGTCTGTGTTTGAGCTATTGAAGTATAACATTTTGAATTATTTGTTGTAGTAACGTTTGACAACAAGTGATTGCAGGAATCGTGAAATTTCAGTTTCTGGAGTGATTTCAGTTTCTGCAGCCATAGAGACCAGATGCAGAGTGACGTAAGATTCCCTGAAGGTTTCCAGCTCTTCTGGTGATCCGGGATTCGGGAAGTACTTTACTTCCATTGTGTAAGTAGAGCCTGCGAATGTTATTATTTACAACAGTTTCATTGGGTTAACTGGCCGCCTATGTCGTGATTGGGAGTCTATGGCAGCTGGTGGTCAAGACTAAGAGGCTCGAGGCATTCGCGTTTCCCTGTGCTTCTTTTGGATCCCAAAGGGTCCGCCTGTTAGTAATTACAAAACGTAAAAAAGCTTTTTACCATTTTGGCGGACGATGAGAGTAATGTAAGCAAAAGCTTCAAAATCAAGGCCGGCGCGGCTGAAGGGGCCGCAGCGCAAAGCAAACTTCTTTATTTGGAATGGGGAACGCGTTCTTTGTGTAATTGCTATACGGAAAATTCATTGGACATCAATATAGGCTTGATTTACGTTGAAGAAAAAAGAAACGGACATTTAATTTAGAAGAAATTGGGTTTTGACGACTTTAAGACCACGCCCGTGTGTAGGCACTGCGTTCATGCAATCATTCATTGAACAGGACGTTTCAGCGGTTTCAAAAAATTAAATTGGAAATTAATTTGCGATAAAAGAACTGTATACAGACTAGAGGAAGCGAGGAATTTTCAGGAGAGGTGTTTCCGAGAGACGATCGAGACGATCCTGATGTATATTGGTATGAACGCAACGAACACTCTTGGGAGCAGAACGAAGAATCAATAGACGGCCAAAGTTTTCAATAATTTGGGTTCAAAAATGAAGAACTACTGCAATCTGAATTTGAGAAACCGAGGGAAGTAAACAACGTGAACATGGATACAAATTATACTCAGCCGGTTAGACTCGGGGAAAGGGCCACAACCCCTCTGCATACAGGTGATGCTATTAAGCGACTAGGACAAACTGACGGAGCGAGCAGCACGCCGTCTCGCTCAGCAGGGGAGGTGCGCCGAGAATACGGAGGTGGACTGACCATGCGGATACCTGCCCATTATGCTGGACACGCTTTGCAACAACCCGAGGGGCCAGCCCTGTGTCGTGTTGAATATGGGGTACAAGCTGGGAATATTATGTAGGAGAAGCTATTAGACGAGCACCCTAGTATGACCTATAGAAGGGTACGTAAAGGGGCTCCCCCTAGATTTTATGGTGCTTAACCAAGACATTGGTTCACTATCGCGAGTCGTTACTATGATATGATGGGCTACACGTATGGGGGAAGAGTATTAGATGCGACTATGGGTTTGGAGGGACCTGCATTGGACTAATGGTGGGTAGTGGAAGACGGGGACCCACAATTTTTGCCGTCAGATTGGGAAGGCTTCAGGCAGTTTATGGTGGCGCCCTTCAGTGGACAAACAGTGGGAGGAACCATTAAAAGATTACAGCAGGTTAGATACAAGGGGGACATAGAGGTGGCCCAGAAGTTTGCCAAAGTGTTGGCAGAAGGACAGTCTCCGTCCCCTGAAATGACACTTGATTTATTCCTAAATGGGTTCCCCTATAAGATGGTGAATACCGTGATCGAAGCGGAACTGAGAAGCTGCATACCGGCTGGGGAGATGTTAAGAACGAAGCTAGGCAAGAAGGAGGAGAATGCGTTACGTTGGTACAGCCTGACGTACGACATGCAGCGAAGAGAAGTGCTAAATAACCCAGAGTATTGTAAAGCTGGATGGGTTCGACAATACGGAAATAGAGAATACCGGTTTGGTAATCGAGAGTATCGAGGAGAAAGCAGAAGGACCGGTGAGGATCCAGGTGCAGCACGCAATGACTACAGGTTTAAAGGGGACGATGCGCCAGACCGACGGCTTCAGGGAAAGAAACAAAAACTAATCAAGTGTTACGTCTGTGGAGGCGAAGGACATAGAGCTAGAAAGTGTCCTAACGAGAACATGGCTTCTAGAAAGGATGGGCAAAGATGTCTAAGGTGCGATGGAGCGGGGCACTGGGCTATTGCCTTTCCTACTCACCCTAATCTCAAATCGAACAAGCCGAACGAACTCAAGGTGAAGGAAGAAGTTCGTTTGTTTCTCAGACGTCACGTGCAGAAGAGTGGAATAAATGAACTGAATGATCATAAGGTGACAAAAGAGACTGTAGACTATGCCACAGAGGATGGTGATGGTACAGCTGAGTTGGCGAATAGGAAAAATTGTGGTCAGCACAAAATGCGCGAGAAGAACGAATCCAGCGATTTATTCGAAGACCGAAGGAAAACTGACTCCGAACGATCCATTCGATGTAGTATTAGACGGCGAACAGCGCAAGAAAATAAGCATATAGAGGGCTACAGCAATGCTAATGATATACAGTTGACAGCGGCACTAGAGCTTGGAGACCCTATTTGGTTGCTTGCGGTTCAGCTTGATGGAAATAGTTTTGATGCGCTTGTCGATACAGGTGCAAGTAGATCTTTTGTTGTCCCCAGCGTGCTAGTCCAAACCTGGCCTGCGGCAAAATTAGAAGACAAAGTAAAAAATTAAAGTGACCTCTGGCGATGTATTATACGTGCAGAAGATGGTTAGGCAAACTAAATTTGCAGATGGCCAATTGAATACCTGTGCGGATTTCTTGGTAGCTACTGGTCAGTGTTCTATGATTCTTGAAACGGATTGGCTACAACAAGAATTTATCTTTTGGTATTTTAAATCGCGTAGGTTAATTAAATGGGATAAAGGAAAGAAATTGTTGTTTCTGAATCACACAAAAGGTGGTGATAAAGGTGAAGTAAAAGGGGACACTTCTGGATTGCCTGAAGACACTCAAGACAAGCAGTTAGCAGAAGAAGCCACAAAACAAAAGGCTGCTGCAACAGTTGATGAAAATTTACTTGCGGGCACACGGTCCAAGGAGAACTCGAACAAGAATAGGAGTCAATGCAAGCAACATGTTCATTATCAATGTCATGATCATCCTACAGCAGGTCACATGGTGATGTGGACAGCCTCAGGGTTTGCTCCTCTGCCCGCTTGGGCCGTTTAAGGGCCTTGCTGCTTGCAGGATTTTGTTATATGGACTCCCAACTATTTTAGGCGAGTCTGGCCCTAATGGGTGACCCAGCCGACTCAAGAGTTGCGGGTTGTTTCACTTGGAGCAGGGGTTTGGTATGGGTTTGCTCTTTAAAGCATATGGGGTTATTTTTTGAAGCATAGGGATCGGCTTTGCGTTTGCCGCGTTAAGGGGGCGCCCCAATGGCGAGTATGGGTTCAGGTTCGGGTATGCTCTTTTGGGCTCTGGGTAAGGTGCCCAGGGTTGACCGGTTATGGGTTTAGGCCGTAAGACCTGGCGAATGCGGGTAAAATGGTTATTGAAGAGGCTTGTAGGGAGGTGCCGTTTAGTGGAAAGGGCTAGCAAGGGTGTGCGTAGTGAACTTCTCTACAATCACGGCTCACGCGTGCTTGCCTTAAGCACTAAGCCTGCGCCGTGCTCTTCTTTCGTTTAACGGATGCATTTAAATGCGGATTATGAATGAGAAACATTAAGTTAAGGGGTTTTCTTATAGTTGGTGGTGTTATTATTAAGGGATTATGAGGGTTCTGTCAAAGTATTTTGGTGTTGTTAGAATCAAGGCTTCACATGTTGAGGCTTATATGGCTCTGAGTTAAATGCTGATGTTGTTTGATAAATTAAGTTAATAACCTAAGCCCATGATGTTTAAGGGCTAAAAATAGCTTAGAAAAGCAGGCGAAAAGCCCCGGAATAGGATGTATGGGAGCTTGCGATCCCTTATGGGCTAGCAGCTTCTGATCTTCGGTCAGAACTTTTGTTAAGTCGTTTTTCGTACAAGTAAAAGCTTACACATTATTAATTGAAAATGTACTAAGCTAGATTGTGTCTTGAAAGCGACAATGGATGTCAGAGAGGGGCCAGATGAGCCTCGCAGATATCAAGGCACGGTGGGGTAAGGAATTGGTTCTGCCCCAAAGGTGTTCGTTCAGATACTAGCCTTCCCGAATTGTCCTTGGGATTAATTAATATTAGTAAATATGGTATTAAAACTGAACATTAAGCAGCTGTTCTTCTTTCGGGATCTCGGATCCAGCAGCCCATAAGATCAGGGTGCTGAGGGGGACGTGCTTTCTGAAAAGCAGCAACGCTTTCAGCAACTCCTGGTAATACAAAAGCTCCCAGCCAATTTTTATATTTCTACTTAAAACGGAATATTTTTGTCTGGAGTGCCTAGATACAACCAGCTTCTGCCTAAAAGCTCAATCTTGTTGCGGAGGATAGGAACGCCCTATATTGCTGGATGTATGAGGACTTAAAGGTGAATCTCTGCATTTTCAAAACCATACTTCTTTTTCTTCTTTTCATGGTTTTCAACCGAACTCCCTGTCTTTTTTTTGAATAGAGAGGGCCTTGGGTTCGTGCTCCGCGCAGGGCGCAGGTAGGCAACCCCCCCCCGACACACACACACAAATCTTAAGATTCATGCCAACAAGACAAACAACACTTATTAAAACCATCAGCTTTTTTTTGCTAAATTCTCATATAGTTTCTGCAGAATCATAACACGCTCACTTCCGGCCTACGGTCCTAACCATCCTTCCCCCAGTCTTGAGGACCCTACTCGGAGGTGCAGGCTGCCTCGCCTCAGAACCCAAAATAAATGGAACAGACTTGAACTAAAATAACCGTTCAGCCTTTAAAAGCCATCTCCTCACATACCCACTCTCCAAAATCCAGATCGTTACCCGAAGTTAAGATCCACGACCGACCTAACGTTCATGCACAGGAAATTTGCTAGCTCAGCTCTACCCATGACAATTCTCCGGCAAGACACCTGACGTTAATTAATTCACCTGATCCACGCTTATCCATATTCAAAACCTACTGGCCAACGCACCATCCACGCCTTCGAGCCTTTCCCGCCAATGGCTAGACCCCGCTCCATCCGCCCTTCGACACTACCGTCAACCCATACAACACCATCTGAACGGCCATAACCCCTTCATCAGTTAAAAAGTTGTTAAGTGTACTACTGGTACACCCCAAATTCCAAAATCATTTAGCAATCATATCCAAACTAACTTCTAAAGCACCTCCTGGCCGGCAGCCCCAACTTTGCAGAAGCGTCGCAGAGGCTCAGTGTTAGCCCAAACTCACATCCGATGCCCTATTGGCCAGTGTAAACACAAAACAAACATTTTCAGTAGACCAGTAGAGATCCTGGGTCCCCCCAGTTAGTGCCTTCTTTCGTCTCGCCGTCTCTCGCACAGACCTAACAGGTACACCGCCGCCGTCAGGAACCATGTACTGCGGTATCACAGCCCCACCACGATCCCCTTCCCATCCTATACACCAACATCAGTACGGAACACCCCTCCACACAAACCACCTCCAACCCTACCCCTATCCATAGCAGACTCGACACTGTCTCCTGCTTTCACATAACTACAATCTCCTCATATACCCATTACCCCAGCCGTAAAACATATAATTATACATTTACAGACACTCACAAGCTTCCAACCAAGTACACCCAAACCAACCATCCCAGACACCGCAGCCATACGGAACACCCTGCCTTAAAACCGAAAAACTCGATTGAGCGTGCGGTCGCTCACTAGGCCCTGCCCACTCTAATAACCCACGTCGGAATAGTTCGCGAACACTTCACAGGCTAGCTTGCTTTAATCCAACACGGGACTAAGTACCACACCCGGCCACCCTGAGCCCAACCCCAAAACAAACCTAGAAGATGCGTATAGCGATATTGCAATTATCACAACTAACACACACCTTTTTACGCACCTCGATACCCACAAAGACCCTCCCAATCCCATTCAAAACCCCCTTCACACCGTATGGCAGCCCCACTCCCTGTCCAAATAATACTGGAAGCAGCTGCGCCCCCCATAAAGACGCGCCTGCCACTAACTTCATGTAAAAGGACCGCCCAAGCTGCCTTCACTCACTGACTAAGGCGTCACAAACTAATTTCCTAGCAAGCCAGGCCTCGGGGAGCTAGGGCTGGCCAGGCCACTAGCTCCACCGAGCCCTACAGCGTACTTACCACACCTTTCCAATCCCTTATAAGCCCACCTTAGCTAACCCCTCAAACTAAGCAGCCCCAACCTAAGAACAACGCAAGAACCCCTTTTACCCACATTTGACAGGTCCTGTACCCTAGACCCATAACCCGTTATCCCTGTGTGCTCTGCTCGGGCATACCGGAAGCCGAACCCGTGCTTGCCATTGGGGCATCCCCTCAAGGCAGGAGGCCCAACCGGAACCTACACTCCAAAATACTAACGCAAAACCCTTCAGAAAACAATCCGAACCCGAACCTGTACTCCGAGCGAAATAACTCATAACCCTTAAACACGGCTGAGTCATCCATTAGGGCCAGACACGCCTAAAATAGTTGTAGGTCCATGCAACAAGTCCCTGCAGACAGCAAGGCCCCTACAGGCCCTAAGCAGGCAAGGGGAGCAAACCCTGAGGTTGTCCACATCAGCATGCATCACAAATGTCCAAAAGCATAATATTATATGAGAGGTCAAGGCCTCGATCTTCCACCCATCCCTTAAGGCCTTGGGGCTTGACTTGGAAGTTAAGGCCCTGACCTTAAGGCCCTGGACTCAATCCCCGATCGTTAGGCCTCAATCCTTAATGTCTCTTCAGGCCTTTTTAAAACTTGAAATTTGCACTCCCCTGACGTTGAGATATTTAAAGCCTTTTTTGTGATATTAATAATTTGATATTAACTTTTTCATTTAACGACCTTTTACTTTACATATGCTAAACAGTTCTGAGCACGGACCAGCCTAAGGCCTCAGCTAAGCCTGGGCCGTGAGTGTAGTGATGTTCCTTGCACTGATATTATCAGCGAGTCCAATCTAATTTTCGAAGCTACTACAGTTTCGACGTCGTGTCTGTGCACTACCTCCCCACGAAAAGCTTCCATATCATGATGGCACTTCATGCTGCATCCTTAGCCAGTGTTTCAAGTCTAGTGAGCCCACTTGTCTCCAAACTTGAATATGAACGCATACTAGAAAGAACCTCACCAGTTCCGAATAAGGTTCTGGCTCGCCGTTCTCGATAATGCGTGAAAAAGCAGTTGATATATTTTCAATGGGGCCTTTCCACTATAGTTGGGAAAAGCTGTCGACCACATCAGTAGGGTACGTATCGGAGGACGTAATCTGAGAGAAGCTGGACCACTGCTCTTCAAAGCCAAAGCCATAACCATTATTCTCAAAAATAAGTTAAGGTGCTAATTGGAACAATTCTTATTCATAACGAACAGACGAACACTGCAATATGGAACACACGGAGTAACATCTTACTATTTCAGACTGGTGTTACCCCTAAGGGCCAGACAGACCAAGCATCACCTTCCCGTAAGGACACAGAGCCAGATAATTTAGTGCCTCATACATGTTTGCTTGTGAAACTAAATGGAGTAGTTACCATGAGATGCGCTG
>JRZD01030026.1:0-11664 GCA_000826945.1 Eimeria nieschulzi | reverse complement strand
GCTTGCAAGTCAATCAGTCAGGTAGCTGGTTAGCTGGTTGCCCGTTTAGTTGGGGGGTCGTCTCTGGTAGGCAGGGAGATGCGCCTCAACGGTAGTTAGTTAGATTGCTATACGTAGACTTGAATTAGCTGGCAGCCGCTTGGATATAGCTAGCTAGCTAGCTGCTGTCTCCTGTTTTCCTGTGCAGGCATTTGGGACAACTACAAGGTGAAGAGACAGATGCTTTCTCTCGCACCGACTCTAGCGCAGCAGCTTCTGCTGGTGGACGAGGTGCTCAAGGCCGGAAAATCAATGACAAAGAGCTAAACCCGTAAACCCTCAGTTGGGAGAGAGGGTGAGAGAGCCGCCTTGCAGATAATTGACTTTGGAAATCTGCTGAGGCGCTGCGGGGATGCAGAGGTGCCTTATGGGCCCCCCTCCCCCAAAGGGCCGCTCTGGCAGCCCCCAGCGATGCAGAGAGATAGAGAGAAACGCATGCGTATTTCAATAGACTTCGGGTTGGTGGGCAGGAGAGACAGGTGCAGCAGACAAATAGCCACTTTCTGAACTAGAGACATTCTTTGGCAGAAGCAGCAAAGGAGACACCTCAGGCAAGCAGCAAAGGAGACACCTCAGGCAAGCAGCAAAGGAGACAGCTCAGTGACAAGGAGACGGAAAAGAGGCAGATGCCCTCATCTGTCTCTCCAAATGCAAGTGCTTCTACCCAGAGTGCTCACACCGTTCAAGTTTTTAGCAGCAGCAGCAACAGCTGTAGCAACAGCTGCGGTAGCGGTATCACATGCAGTAGCAGCTGTTGCTGATGCTTTGCTGCGGCAGCAGTGGGCACTGCATGGAACAGCAGAGGAGTCTCCAATCAAATGTCTTGAATTAAGATGACCCAGGATCGTGCTGCTGCTGCTGCTTTTGCTGGCGGTGGTGCTGCTGCTGCTGCTTTTGCTGGCGGTGGTGGTGCTGCTGCTGCTTTTGCTGGCGGTGGTGCTGCTGCTGCTGCTTTTACTGGCGGTGGTGCTGCTGCTGCTGCCTTTGTTAGCTGCACTGGTGTGGCTCTTATTGCTGCTGCCTCTAGAGGCCATAGACACACCCGATACACTATTGGGGGGCTGTGACTAGGGCCCCCGTGGTTTAGAGATTGCTGAGGAGACAGCTGTCTCCTCCCTCCGGCAAAAACCGAAGCTGCGGCGCCTCCTCTAAGGTCCCATAGACAGCAGCAGCAAACTCTTGAGGCAGCCTGCAGCAGCAGGGGCAGCAACGGGTGCAGCAGAGCTGCAAACCAGGGTAACAGCAGCAGCACCGCTACCAGCATTAGTAGAGGCAGCAGCAGCGGCAGCAGGGTGTACAGACGGACACACCCTTGAGAAAGAAGAGCTAGTGCGTGTCTCCTTAGGAAAGGGTAAGCAATCAGCAAAGGCCCCAGGCGCTGCTGCAGAACCTCAAACCCCCCGAGACAAATAAACTGCAGCAGCAGCAACAGCAACAGGCGCAGAGAGACAGACTGATGTGCAGCAGCAGAAAAACCACCAATCGAAAGCGACATCACAACTCTCCATCTACTATAGATGCACGGGACAGATCAGCAGCAGCAGCAGCAGCTAACAGGTAGTGGAGCAGCAGCAAACCCCAAAGCCAGCAGTGCTCTCTCTTGTTGTCTCCTCGCTTCGTTTGAGATGGGGCTCCCTGGGCTCAGCCGAGCAGCAGCAGCAGCAGCAGCTGCTGCTGCGGCTGCTGCTGTCTCCACCTGGTGCAACAAGGCCGTCCACAGCAAACGCTGTAGGTGCCGCCCATGCTGCTGGTGCTGCTTCTGTACATGGAGAGGTAGCAAAGGAGAGGGGTCCCCCAGCAGCTGGGATTTCCTGCAGAATTGACGCAGCAGCTCGTGAGTCGCGGCCCCTTGGCCCCCTGCAGCAGCTGCTGCTGTTGCTGCAGCAAGGGCTGCTGGCAGCAGCAGAGCCACCTGCCCCAGGCTGCAGGAATGCAGGAAACAGGCAGGGACAGCAGAAGGGAGACTCAGAGACGCGTAGCTGCGGTGTACAGTCACCTGAAACAGAGCCAGCAGTAGCAACAGCAGTAGAAGCAGGAACAGCAGCAACCGAAGCAGTAGCAGCAACAGCCGCGGCAGCCGCCACAGCAGCAGCAATACCACGACGACCACCAGCAGCACCACCAGCCGCACCACCAGCCGCAACACCAGCAGCCTCACCAGCAGCAGCAACAACAACAAAGCCAGCAGCAACAGCGGCAGCAGCAAGAATAACAGCAAAAAAAAACCAGTGTTTGAAGGGCCCACGCACTCACCCTTCCGGGCCCCCCACAAGGCAGCACTGCAGCAACAAAGTAGACGCCCCTTTAGACAGTCCTTGCTGCTGCTGCTGCCACTGCTGTTGCTGTTGCTGTTGCTGCTGCTGTTGCTGCTGCTGTTGCTGCTGGTCTCTTTGTCTCCCTGCACTCTCTGCTGCTGCTGCTTCTGCTGTTGTTGTTGCTGCTATTGCTGCTGCAGCAGGGACGGGGACAGCCTCTGGAGGGGCCCACTGTGGTTGTGCTGCAAAAGCAAGGCCCCCTCTGAAAGGCGCCAACTGCATGCAGCAGCACAGGCCCTCGCTGCTGCTGCTGCTGCTGCTGCTGCTGCTGCTGCTGCTATGCTGCTTGCGAGCTGGGGAGACACCTGTGGCTATTGATACTGCTGCAGCACAGTTGCTGCAGCAGCAGCAGTAGCAGCAATGGGCTGCATCAACAAGGGCGTCCGGTGCACGGGCTCTTGCTGCAGCATGCAAGGCCCTAGCCAGCAGCAGCAGAAGCCGCCGCCAAGCTGCTGAGGTTGGCAGCAGCAGCAGCGGCTGTGGAGTGCTGCCAAGTGTCTCCAACAGCAGCAGCAGCCGGGCGAGGGCCCCGTGCGCTCTTGCTGCTGCTGCTGCTGTACTCAGGGGGCCTCCCGCCCGGTGCGTTGCCTGCAGCAACAGCAGCTCGGGAGTGCTGCTGCCGCTGTTGCTGATTCTACAGAGGCGACTCGAAAACGCATGCTGCATGCAGCTGCCAGCAGCAGCAACAGCAGCAAATCCTTCAAACAAGGCCTCCAATAGGAGAGGCGAGGGGACAGCATCTGCTGCTCGCAGCAGCAGAGACGGAACTAGTGCTGCTGCTTCTGCTGCTGCCTCCTGGGGCACCGCGAGGTGTACATACAGCGCAGCAGCAACGACATAGATCCACTGCCGCTGCTGCTGCTGCTGCACGTAAGGGCTCACCTGAAGAGGCACCCCATTAGATAGGAGACACCCCCGGAGGCAAGCCGCACAAAACACTGCAGCAAACCCCAGAAGCAGCTCAATCTCCTTCAGTGCCGCAGAGACCCCCCCTGCTGCACTTGCAGCAGCTGCTGCTGCAGCAACAGAAGCAGCAGAAGAATGCCTAGCAATTGCTTCTTTTAAAACCCACCCAGCATGCAGCCTGCAGCTCCACTCGCAGAGCAGGCCACACAAACTACTGTCCGCTTGCTGCCACTGCGGCTGCTGCTGGGTAACTGCAGCAGCAGCAGGCATCAACGCTGCGGGAGACAATTCAGCTGCAGCAGCAACCCCGAGCTGCCGAGCAGCCTCATCCAACAAGGGAAGGACAGGAGACAGCCGCAGGAGGTGGAGAGCCCGCGCTGTAGCTGCAGCGGTTTGAAGCTGCTGTTTCTGCTGCTCCTGGTTTTGTTGTTGCTGCTGCTGCTGTTGCAACAGCTGCTGCTGCATGCAGCAGAGCGCATGCAGTGGCGGCAGCAGCAGCCACCTCTCAAACCCACGTGCTATGGCCCCCGCTGCCTTCTGTCTCTCCAGAGGAGACAGCAGGGGGAGTGACCTCACGGCCACCAGCCGCACAGCAAAAGCCCAGAGGCCTCTAGCAGGAATCCATATGTTGCTGCTGCTGTTGCTGCTGCTGTTGCTGTTAGTAGGCTGTATGTCTCCTGTATCCTCCAGGGCTGGGAGCATTGCGAGGGCCTTTGAAAGAAGGGCAGCAAACACGGGGGGCCTTGAGGGGTCCTGACGGGCCCTTTTCCAGAGATGTGAGACCCATCCTTTGAAGGCCTTCTGGCCCTCCTTGAAACTGTCTCCTTTACTGTCTCTTGTCAGGGCAGCAGCAGCCCCACAGCAGAAGTACAGAGTTGCCGCTGCAAGGGCTGTGCTGCAATGAGAGCTGCAGCCCTCTGCTGCCTGCTCCTGCTGCTTCTGCTGCTTTTGCGGTGTAGGTACACCCCACATCTGGGAAGAGAGGGACTCCACTGCGTCGAGCAAAAGCAGTTCTGTTTGTTGCTTGAGACCTTGCTGACAGCGCAGCAGCAGAGACTTCCTGCACCATGAGACGCCTAACAATTCCCAGGGGGCTCCCAGGGGGGGTGGACTGAGGGTCTCGAGCTGCTCCTCCTCACCCTGTAGAGGCCTCATATCTGTTGCTGCTGGTGCTGCTGATTTGCCCTGCTTCGCTGCTGCTGTTGCTGCATCCCTCAAAAAGCTGCAGAAACGACTGGTGAGTGCTGCTGCTTCCGTCAGCAAAGGGACGCCCCAAATTAGCCCAGAGGTATCCCATAGCTGCTGCTGCTGCTGCTGCTGCCAGATACTAATGGCTTTCTCCTGTGCTGTCGCAGCAGCCAGCTGCAACAGCAGCAGCAGAAGTCGCTGCGCCATCACAAAGTGGCACCGACAAGGAGGATATGCGGGGCCTTCTGCCTCGCTACTGCTGCCATTCGCCTCCTGCTGTTGTTGGTGGCATTGCTGCTGCTGTTGCTGCTGCTGTTGCTGCTGCTGTTGCTGCGGCTGCTGCGTTTGGTGGTGCTGCGCTGCAGCAGTCTCTAACAACCTCACTAGGAGACGCAGTGCAACACGGCGGGCGCTGATGGTGCCTTGCAGCAATTCTGTCTCTACAGGTGATTTGTTTAGCTCCTGCTGATGTTGTTGCTGCTGTTGCCGCTGCTGCTGCTGCTGTTGCTGCTGCTGCTGGCAAGCGATACAGTGTTGATGTTTCTGTTGGAAGAGAAACTGCAGCACAGCTGCTGCTGCACTGGCAGCAGCAGGAAGCAGAGCAGCAGCGCGAGAGCATCCTTCTATTAGCAGCAGCAGCACAGGCAGCAGGCCCATAAGGCCCTTTGTATCTGGGGGTCTCCGAGGCCCTGGCACTCTGTCTCTCGAGGGCCTCCAGCTGCAGCAGCAGCAACTGCCTCCGTCTGCTGATGCAGATGCAGCAAGGGCCTCAATGGCAAACAACAGACGACGCAGCAGCTCAGCGTAGCGCCAGTCTCCGTCAGTGTTTATGCTCTGGCTCTGCTGCTGCTGCTGCTGCTGCTGCTGCTGCTGCTGCTGCTGCTGCCTGTGTTTAGCTATCTCCGCTGCCTGCTGCAGAAGGGGCCACATCCACGGTAGCAGCAGGCCGTGAGCAGTTGCAGCAAGGGATGGCCACAGCAGCGGCAGCAGAAGTCCCCTGGAGTCTCCCTGTAATGCGTGCGATGCGGCGTCCTTAGCTACCCCCGGCGAGGCTTTCCATCTCCACTGACAAGCAGCCGAGGAGATCGGGCAGGCAGGGGAAGCCTCAGGCCGTTCTAAGGAGACAGGGCACCCCCAGGCTGCCTCAAAGGCCTCCAATGCAAAAGCTGTGGGGGCCCTCAAATCTTGCAAGGCCCTCAACATAGCGGGGGTCCCCTCAACCCTTTGTTGTCGCAGCCCCTTCTGCTGCTGCTGTTGGATTGCAGCAATCAGGGACTGCAAAAGAGACAGCGCAGCTGCCTCGTCGCCCTGGGCAAAGGCCACCGCTGTGGCAGCACCCCATGTGTTCTCTATCATCTTTGGAAACACCAAGGAGACACAAACAGCGGCAGCAAAGACAGTCTGTGCTTCTGCTGCCTCTCTCTGTAACCATTCTTTCTGTACAGTCGCAGAGGGCCCATGGCCAACCGTAGCCTCAAAGAAAGGAAGCAGCCGGGGGCACCCTGCAGCAGCGGATTGGGGCAGAGACAACGAGGATACGTCAGGTAGACCGAGAGACAGCAACAAGAGACACTGGAAAGCAGCAGCTAGGATGATGCCAGCACCAACACACGGGCATCCCCTCGGAAATATTTGTCACTTCTTTAAAAAATGATTGTTTTTATTGTTGTTGCTGCTGCGGCTGCTGTTGCAGGGCCTTGCCGGCGTGTGTGCTGCCTAGGCCGAGCATCGGCTACGGCTCCGCCCTTGCTGCAACCTGAGAAGCCCAAGGAGTTAATAAAAATTGCTGGGCTATAGAAGTATGTCGCTTGGTTTTGTTATAAAAAGCCACAGAAAGAAACAGAAGGGGCGGGAAACAGAGGAAAAAGAGCACACGAGACTAACCGGATCGCCCTAGTGACCTCTCGCCAGCTTAGCGTACACCGCACAGCGAAGGGGAGCAAGGGGCCTGTTGTAAATGTATTTAAATAAATAAAGATGGTTAATTGTTACACTTTTTATATGTTAATTGTTTGCCTTCGAAACATGAGGCGCTGTTTATTTTCTGCGAGTTGCAGCTCTTTTGGGGATGTGACAGCAAGAGAGTAAACGCGCCCGAGCCTGCAGTGTACATACACTGCATTGATGGCCCTTTGCGCACAGAAAAAGGCATTTGATATTAAACACATTGTCTTTGGAACCTGCTCGATTTTTTTCCGGTTTTCTGTTGCTGCACCCGCTGCAGCTACAGCTCGCTCCCTGTAACGTAGGCCTGTTCTTAAATGCCATAGGTATTGAAACAAAACAACAATTAAAGAATAGTTAGTCTCCAAAGTAGTCTACCCTTTTTCATTTTGTTTTTTTGAGGCCATGCCGATCTGAGCACAGCAAAGTGCAAGGCACTACGGCCAAGGTGCAGGTCAGCAGAACTTTGGGCACGCAGGCATCCCAACGCACCATCCGAGGAGCTGGGCCACTGCCCCTCACATACACAGGCTTAACCCTTCTTCTCATAGATAACTTAGGACACTAATTAGGACAATTCTCAGTAGCAAAGCAGACAAACCCAGGAACGCTAAATAACACACGCAGTAACGTGCTACGGGCAGCGTTTTGTGCACCAGCAAAAATATTCTACGGTGTGGCTACTGCTGCTGTTGCTACTGCTGCTGCTATTAGTGCCTCGATTGCTGGTGGTGGGGCTGCAGCTATTGATGCTGCGATTGCTGCAGCAGTAGCTGTGCCGGCTGTTAAAGTTGCAGCAAGTGATGCTTGCTGCGATACCCACCTGTGTTGCTCAGGGTCATCGTCAGGCACTTGATCTGCGGGGCTGTGCCCTCAGCCTTTGCGTATGAAGGGAGCAGCTAGAGAAAAGAGAGAAAGAGAAGCGTTTCTGTAGCACAGTATCGCAGTGTACAGCCTCGAAATGTGCAGCAGCTGCATGCGCCTGTTTGATGGCCGCCAGGCCCACCACATAGACAGGCCACTTCTCGTTCTCTACTAGCTCTACGCTGCTCTGTGCTGCTGCATGTCACGTCTCACCTTCGGCCCTCTTTAAGGAGGTCCAACAGGTAAAGCATGCTAATGTGCGTGTTGTTTTGTTGCAGCGTTTGTTTGTCCGTTCTCGTGTAGAATAACTCCAATGAGTGTCCCTACGCTGCCTCTAAGTGCAGGGGCGGAGGTTTTTCGTGCGTGTGTGAGGAGCAGCGCTTGGCAAGCTGCTGGGATTGGCTCTTGGTTCACCAGTGCCCGCCTGAGGTGCAGTGGGGCTACTAGCTGCGCCTTGGAATTTTCTCCTCCCGCCCAAATCTTCTGAAACCACCGCTTGCATGGCCTCAAGGAAACATGGGCCTTGAAAGGGAGCCTCAAGGAGACACAGGCCTTGAAAGGGAGCCTCAAGGAGGCACAGGCCTTGAAAGGGAGCCTCAAGGAGACACAGGCCTTGAAAGGGAGCTTCAAGGAGACACAGGCCTTGAAAGGGAGCCTCAAGGAGACACATGACTTTTAAGGGAGTTTCTAGGAGACACATGACTTTTAAGGGAGTTTCTAGGAGACACGGGCCTTGAGGGCCAGAAGTCTTTGAGGCTAGGGTTTGAGATTCTATCTCATTTGTAATGGCACAGATGTAACGCCTCATCGTCTGCCTTTGAAAAGGGTTTCGCATGGCCTGAGGCCGCAATATACTCAAAGGTAGCTGACATTTTAGGGAAAATGATTTCCGGCCCAAGAATCTCTCCATTGATCTCTCACCTTACAACAGCTCGGCCTGGGGGATAGCCCCAGGCCTCATATGGCCTTCGGTGTGTGGGGGTGGTGGGCTTCGCCTCCTCCCCACTCCTCCAGCCTGCAGCTAGCCATGGCTAGCTAATGTTGTTCTGTTCACTCGTGCATACGTACACTAAAGCAGCTGGGAGCCTTACTGAGGCTCTCCCTGCGTATCAGCAACACTCAATGGCACGCGTCACAAAAGTTCGAATGGCCTTTGGCCCCTGCTAAAAGGCCACCAGTGCTAACACGAAACAATAACTAAAGAATAGGTAGACCCCAAAGCAGTCTGCCCTTCCTCAATTAACCTCTCTGAGGCCCTAAAGCCCGCCTGAGCACAGCCAAATGGCCAGGGGATGATGCGGCCAAGGTCCAGCAGGCCAGCTGCACCTTGTGCAGGCACGGATCCCAACACACAATCCGAGGAGCTGGGCTACTCTCCTCACATACGCAGGTTAACCCTCTACTCGTAGATAACTTAGGGCCTTAATGAGGCTTATTCTCAAGGATACAGAACAAACAAACTCTCCAACATAGAACATTAGCATGCTCCAACTAAACAGTGCTGCCGGCTATACGGCACACAGGCCTGCGGCTGTCTCGTTACGGCCACCCAGAAACCCCACCGTGCGTGCAGTGCAGCTGCTGCTCCTTCGGCGGTATCCAAGGACGTACGCCTCAGAGCTCCGAGAAGTTCTTGCTGGTTTGTCTTTCCAATACAAGCCCAAGTAGTCGCAGTAGCTAGCTAATGAATTAATAAACTGTGCACAAACAACAAATAAACATTATATTGTCAGCTAGGAAATTCAAAGCAATTGCCATGATAATTGCGAGGACTAAGAAAGAGAGTAGAAACATCTGAACTCACCATAAAACACCAGTTCTCTGCAGCTCGAGTAGCTGCATGCACCGACAAACGCAAGTTTTAAAAACTGCGAGGGACGCAACAAAACAGAAAGAGAATTTGGCAAACAGCGGCAAATATAAAACGAGGGAAAAGAAGCTCTTTGAAGATCTCTGTCCGGAAGCTGTGTGGACCAAGAGACAGCCAAATGGAATGTTTCAGCGTCTGTCTCTCGGCAAGAAAGGGTTAAACGCTAAAATGTTTGATTCAGCCGTTTGTTTGTTTCTTTTTGGATCATGGAAGGCGCACACCCGGCAGGATACGCTTCTGCCAGCAGAAAACGCTTCCTAACAAGCCATGAGGAGTCGTCTCTCCGTAGGTTTGTCTTGTGCCTCCTGAGGCTATTTTGATATTTAGAGACGTCAATTTAGTACCTCTCCGTCACCTTTTTCCTTTTTGTAACTTGTATTTTTATGTACAGTAGAAAGTGCTGTAAAAAGTACTACCATGTGAACAGCTTAGGAGGCGGGGCGTCGATGATATTTGTGCCTCTCGGGTGTATGTACACCCCAGCTCGACCTACAAAGCCTCGCATTGTCAGGACTTGTTTGATCCTCTTTTGATGCCGGTGAACAACGGGCCTGCAGAGGCCCATAGGGGGGCCACCAAGGGACCCCCCCTCCTTCTCAAAGAGTTTGGAACCGGCCAGCTCGTCAGTATACAGTTGAAGGGATTTATGACATTTAAAAATTCTGTTGAGGTCTTCTTCTCTCCCTATACAAACCTTGTGGGTTAGGGTTTGGGGTTTGTGGTTTAGGGTTTGTGGTTTAGGGCTTTCCGTTTAGGGTTTGCCGTTTATTGTTTAGGGTTTAGGGTTTAGGGTTTAGGGTTTAGGGTGTGGGCTACTTGTGAGCAGATAGCGTCGTGCAATGGCGTGGGGAAGAGCACCATCGTATCGGCCATTCAGTTTGCATTGGGTTGCCGCAGCACCAGCGGGACAGCAGCAGCAGCAGCGCAGAAGCAACAGCAACAAAATCAGTCGCAGCAGCAGCTGCAGCGTTTCTTTACTTACGGGTGCCGCAAGGCCTCCGTTTGTCTCCGGCTCAAAGGATCAGAACGAGAGGAGCTTGTCAGCATCCAAAGAGATCTTGAGAAGGTGAGCTGCAGAGGGACAGAAGAGACAGACAGCTGAGAGAGACAGGCAGAGGCGGGCACACAGACAGACAGATGCAGGGACAGAGACAGACAGATGCAGAGACAGAGGCGCACAGATGCAGAGACAGAGGCGCAGAGTGACAGAGACAGAGACACACCGAGACAGAGACAAACGCAAACAGAGCCAGGGAGAGGCAGAGACAAAGGGACAGGGAGACACGCGACGCAAGAGAGACCTTCTGACTGAAAACAAAGAGCAGCCAAGGAGCGGTCATGCCTTGAGTGGGGTTTAGGGTTTAAGGTTTAGGGTTTAGGGTTTGTGTGGTGCATGCAGGGCGAGAAGGGGACACAAAGCACATACTACATAAACGGCGAAGAGGTTCGCCTGTGCGACGTGCAGAAGCAGAAAGAGAGACTGTCTCTTCGAGTTGACAACTACCTGTGCTTCATGCAGCAGGAGAAAGTGTCTCTCTTTGGCTCCCTCACCCCGAAGGATCTCCTCGCCAACACTTTACAGGTGCTGCTGCTGCTGCTGCCATACTGCTGGTCTGCGTGTATCTGTTGCACTTGCAGCATCAGCATCAGCGGCAGCAGGTAACTGCTGCTGCGGCGTCTCCGCGCTGCAGCTCCAGTTGAGGAGGCCCTAGAGCATGTGTGGTAGTGTGTATAGGCCATAAATGAGAGGGATGCCAGGTGTCTCTACCGCTTGCAGCAGCAGCAGGAGAAGCTGCATCAACTTGTAGCGGCTCACGACACAACGCAGGATAGGTGCTTGCTGCTACAGCAGCAGCAGCAAGTGCTGCAGCAGCAGCAGCAAGATCTCGTCAATTACTACAACCTTAAGAGGCACCTTACGCTCTGCCACGGCCGTATAATGGGGGTACACAGCTGCTGCTGTTGCTGCTGCTGCTGCTGCTACAGGACGCACCATTGCTGCTGCGGCTGCTACTCTGGTACTTCTGCTTGCGTTGCTGCGACTGGAGTGTCACCAAGGGTGCTGGCATTGCTGTTGCTGCTGCTGCTGTCGTTGCTGCAGCTGTCTGCGGAGGAGACACTGAAGGCGTACAGGGAAACAAAGGCAAAGCTGCTTGAGGCCCGCGCCACTCTGGAACCGCAGGTGCAGAGGCTGAAGCAGCAGAAGGAGGCACTCCAGGAAAGGAGACAGTCGCTGCAGTGCAATGAGGAGACACTAAAGAGACAGCTCCAGGCAGCAGAAAAGTCTAGAGAGGCTGTGCAAGCTGCCTTAGAAGGGATTAACGCCGTATGCAAACCCTAAACTCCAAGCCCTAGGGCGCGATCGTTTGCTTCGTACCCGCTGCCTGCTGTCTGCCATTTTGCGGTGTCTCTACTGCTGCTGCCCTGCAGTCTCTCCGGACTCCTGTCTCTGGTTCTTCTCTGCGAGCTCGCCGCTTCCCTCCCTGCACAGTCTCCTTGTTGTCTCCTTGCTGCATCCTTGTTGTCTCCTTGTTATCT
>JRZD01030021.1:0-13416 GCA_000826945.1 Eimeria nieschulzi | reverse complement strand
GACTACTGTAGCCATGCAAACACACATAGGGGATTTATTCTGTTTCTAAATAGGAGCATTGTTTGGCGAGTACCAGTCTTGCACGACTTCTTTTCAGTAGGCACCAACATTTACGTCTAGTTATTGGAACGGTACGATACGTAGTTCGTGACTCCATAGCTTGTGACTTCTGTTTGGGTTCAGTCAGTGCGTTTCGGGAGGATGGTTACTCGAAATGTAGCAATCAGAAGGCAATGTTGCGCATGGACACACAAGAAAAGGCGCTAGTGCCGAGTTCCGTCGGCGGGAGGCATTGCTGGTAATGTGGATTAAAGATTCTTGGTTCCACAGGCATACGTGAGGCTTTTGTTTTTCTCTTTGGCGATTTCCTGTCATTGTGTTTAGGAATGCGGCAAGAATTTGGTGGCGCCTTGGGATTGGGCAATGTGTTTTGTTCAGGGAAATGATCTGCTGTGTCTTGAGTTGCACAGAAATAACATTGTTTTGGCGCCTTGAACAATTTTTTCGCAAGCGCCAGAACGATGGCGCACGTCTTGCCGCTGACGAGCCAGTTAATGGCTAGGGTGTACGGAACTAGTGTTTTTGATGTTTCTATGTCATAATATCAATTGCTGTATTTGGAGTGGGATGTCATCCAACGTGTTTTTATCACATTCCGTTTCAGCGGGATTCTTTCCGTCTTATATTCTCCAGCTGTGGTTCTCAGTGGCGAATTGCGTGTTCAAGCACAAAACGCGAGCTTGTTTATTGGCGCAATTTTTTTTATCTACTATAGCTGAGTAATAGCCAATTTTGTTTATGGTAGTCACGCAAATAAGCACGGCGGTACATTCATTCGTGGAGCACCCTGTTCTATAGCTTGTGACTTCTGTTCCGGTTCAGTCGGTAGGTTACTGGAGGATGAATACTGCAAGACGATTGGAGGCAAAAGACAACGTCGCGCTTTGACGTACGAGGAGGTGGTCTTGCCGAGCTCGCCATTAGCAGGCATTATTGCCAGGGGTGTTACCCATCTCTGGCCTTCACGGCATATTTGCGGCATGCGTTTGCCCACTTGGCCAGTTCCTCTCCTTTCGTTTAGGAATACGGCGAAATAGGTTTGGTGACGCCATGCTATTGGGCAAGAAGTTCCGTTAATGGAAATGATCTGCTGTGTCTCGAGATGTGCAGATATGGAACTTTTGGTGTTTGTGCGTTGTTCCGATTTTTTTGTATAATGACAGCATTTGTGCACTGCTTAAAGGGGAGGAGGCAGCAGGCGTCTACGTTGAACACAAGTCTCGTAATGAATAATGTTTTTTATATGTTTCTGTGTAGCCACGGCGATTGTTTTCTTTGATGTGAGATTGCTTCTGACTGTGCTTTCCTCCTATTCCTTTTCATAAATAATATCCGGCCTCTACTCTGTGTGCATGTTAAGGAAACAATACGATAAGTAGCAAGCCGCTATACGACACTCGTGTAGTGATGCATTCAGTAACGCTTGACTTTTGTTGTCGTTCAGTTGGTGCGTTTCTGGAGGATGAATATCCGAACGCAATTACAGGCAGAGGGCAGCGTTGCGCTTGGATGGACAAAAACAGGTGGTAGTGCCGAGCTCCGTCATTGGCAGGCATTAATGGATTACACATTGCTGATTGCAAAAATATTCTTGGGGTATCCCTTTGTGCCGTAGGCTATTTTGTGTTTTTGTGTGTACGGATGCCAAGGGGTGGGTTTGGTGACTGAAGGGTTTTGGGCAAGGAGTTACGTTCAGAGAAAATCGTGACGTCTCTTGAGATGTCTAGAGACAGCATTCCTGTTTTTGCGCTTTGCTTCGCTTTTCGTTATAAGGAAAGCAGTTGCGCAATACTGCAGCGGACGAACCAGCGGTAGGTTAGGGTGGGCGCAAGTCTAGCAGTGTTTTGAATATACTTCTGTGCGGGCATGGCGATTGCTTTATCTGAAGTGGGATTCCATTCGACCCGGCTTTATTGCACTTCGTTTGAAAAAAAAGGTAACCGTCGTTTGCTCTGTAGCTGCGATGCTGATTGATAAAATGAACACGCAACCATAAGACGCTATCTTCTTCATTGGCCCGAGTTTCTGACATAGTATAGCAGGTTGCTAGCAGATTTTAACCATGGTAGCTATGCAAACAAGCACGCCCTCATGTGACACTCGTGGAATTTTATGTTCCCTAACGCGTGACTCGTTTTCTGGTTCAGCCAGTGCGTTTCTGGCGGATGAATATCAAAGAAAGGTTGTGGGCAGAGTGCAGCATTGCACTTAGACACACAATGACAGATGGTAGTACCGAGATCCGCCGGTTGCAGGCATTGTTGGTTAATCGCATTAAACATGCTTAGCCCTAAAGGTATATGGCGGCATCCATGTGTCCGGTAGGGCATATCCTGTCGTTGCGTTTATAGACGCTGCGAAATAGGTTTAGTGACGCACGGGTATTGAGCAAGCAGTTTCATTCGGGGAAATTCCACGCACTATTTTTTGAAGAAAATTGTTGACGTTAATTTATGATAATAATAAGTGACCGAACCTCATTTAAAAGTAATATAGTAAAGTACTTCCAACAACTACTAATAGGCCTCCCCTTTTACTTGGAATAACTTGTAAAATAGCCTAATATGCCAAGAAATACCATTGTGGTACAATTAACAATGGTGTTACAAATAAACTAACGAGGATATTACGCCGTGTCTTGTGATTTGTCGAGGTGGAATTTGAGTTTTTGCCCGTTGCTAAGCTTACGCGATGTAATGAGAGCAATGCACAGTGCTTGTAGCGGAAAAGCCAGCTGACGGTTAGCGTGAATGCAAGTCTTGTAATGTTTTTGAAATATCTTCGTGTCGTGATGGCGATTGCTGTATATGGAGTGGGATTCCAATCCACTTGGTTTTATAGCATTCGGTTTCAAGATGATGATGGGCGCCCTCTACTTTGCTTTTGGGAGTAAGAAACAGTGCGATACATAGTCAGTGAGACCTGGTTTTGTTCAGTTAATGCGTTTCGGATGAATATTCGAAGGCGGTTGCAGGCAGAGGGTAACTTCGCACTTGGACGCACAAATACAGGTGCTAGTGTCTGGCTCCGTATGTGGCACGTTGGCCAAGGCCATGACACATTTTTTGCCGCAAAGACTTTTGCGCCATTCGTTTGTGCCGTAAGCCATTTATTTGTCTTACGCTTATAAATGCTGCGAAATCGATGTGGTGACGCAAGGATATAGGGTAAGGTGCTACCCTCAGAAAAATGCTCCGCCGTCTGTTGAGATGCATCAAGACAGCATTCGTGTTTTTGCGTTTTGCTCAGCTTTTTGGTATAAGAAAAGCAGTATCGCACTGCTTGTAGAAGCCAAAGCAGCGAACTGCTTGGTTGGACAAAAGTATAGTAGTGCTTTTGATATATTTCTGTGTTATCATGGCTTTGCTATATTTGGAGTAGGACTCCATATGACATGGTTTAGTGGTGCTCCTTTTCAAGCGATGGTATCCGCTTTCTCTTCTGTGATTGCTAGTTGACAGAATGAGCACCCAAGCTTAAATGCGGTATTGTTCGTTGGCCTGGTTTTTTCGGCTTAGTATATCATGGTCGCAGCAGATTCCGCCTAGAGTATCCACGCCACCAAGCATGGCAGTGTACGGCACTTGCAAAACGATATGTTCCGTAGCTTTCGACGGCTGTTCTCGTTCAGTTGGTGAGTTTCTGGCAGATAAATACCAGAAGGGAGTTTGCAAGCAAGCGGCAAAGCGGCGCATGAACGTACAAGGACAGATGCTGGTGTCGAAGCCAGCTGGCAGGCATTGGTGACCAAGGGCATTACACATTGTATGCCGCAAAGGAAAAATTGCGGTATCCCTTTGTGTCTTAAACCGTTGGTTGTTGTATTTGTGGATGCCAAGAAGTGGGTTTGGTGACGCAATGGTATTGGGCAAGCTGTTACATCCAGGAAAATGCTCTGCTTTCTTTTGACATGCGTGTATGCAACATTTAAGGTTTTGGGCGTTGATCTGCTTTTTCGGTATAAGCAGTAGAGTCGCGGACAATCATGGCGATTTCTGTATGTGGAGTGTAATTTTATCCCGCTCTTTCTTATCGCATGTGTTTCAGGTGGATGATATTTGTCTTTTTCCTGCAACTGCTGATTGACAAATTGAGCACCCAAGCATGAGATGGTATCTTTCTTTGTGAGCCCCACTTTATAATTCAGTGCAGCTGCGTTCCAGCAGATTATGACCAAAGTATCCAGATGAACAGGTGTGGCGGAATATGGCACTCCTGGAACAATGTAGTCCGTAACGCCGGACGTTCTTTTCTGTGGTTCAGCACGTGTGTTTCTGGAAGATAAGTACCTAAAAGTGTATTTAGCCAAGCGGCAGCATCGTGCGGGAACAATGCGCCATCGGTGGCAGGCATTTTCAGCTGGCATTTGTTTGTCCCGTAGGCACTTTCTCCTGTTCTTGCGCTTATGGATGAGACGGAATGGGTTTAGTGACGCAAGGATATTGGGTAGGGTGGTATATTTAGAGAAATCCTGCCGTCAGTTAACATGCGTAGATGGATGGAGACAGTATTTCTGTTTTTGTGCGTTGCTCAGCTTGTTTGGCCTAAGGAGAGCAATCGTGTATTGCGTGTAGTGGGCGGGCCAGCAGACGGCTAGGATGGACAAAGATCTAGTAATACGCTTGATATGTTTCTGTATATTCATGGCGATCGCAGTATTTGCAGTCGGATTCCATCCGATTCTCTTTTATCCCATTCCGTTTCAAGATGGTGGTACCTATCGTCTATTCTGGATCTGCAGGGCTGACTGACCAATTGAGCACGAAACTATAAGACGCAACCGTGTTAGTTGGCCCGAGATTTTGATCTACTATGGCTGAGTTTAGCGGATTCTGACTATGGCAGCCGTACGATAAACATTGCAATATACGACACTTGTTGAACGATCCGTTACGTAGCGCGTGTCTTTTACTTTGGTTCAGTTAGTATGTTTCTAGCGGACGAATACCCGAGCGCTGTTCCAGGCAAAAGGCAAAGTCGCCTTGGGACGCACAGCAATAGATGGTAATGCCGAGCTCCGTCTGTGGCAGGCATTGCCGGACAAGGGAATTACAACTTCTGGCCGAGAAGGCATACTAACGGCATCCGTTTATCTCATACGCTATTTCTTGCCCTTGTGTTCCTGGACGTCACTATATGGATTTGGTGACATAAGGGTTTTGGGCAAGCAGCTCCAAGGGCATCCTCCACCGTTTCTTGATATGAATAAATTCAGAGGTCGGATTTTTGCGTGTTGCTCAGTTTGTTCGTTATAAGGTAAGAAATTGGGCACTGCATGTAGCGGACGAGCCAGCGGACGGTTAAGGTGGACGCAAATCTAATAATGATTTCGATATGATTCTGTGCCCTCATGGTGATTGCCGTATTGCAATGGGATTTTATCCCACTGGCTTCTTGTCACATTTCGTTTCAAGGAGTATTCAGTCTGTACTCTGCAGCTACGCTGCCGATTGACCAGTTGAACACCCAAGGAAATCTGATATTGTTCGTTGGCCCGACTTCTTATTTAGTATAGCTGGCTCCCGGCAACCTTCGACAACGGCGGTATCTAGGTCATCAAGCACGGCGGCGTACGACAGGTGTGCAACGGTGTGTTCGATAACGCGTAAATTTTGGTTCAGTCGGTGTGTTTCTGGCAGACAGATACCCGAAGGCGGTTGGAGGCAGAAGAACACGTCGTGCATGGATGCACAAAGGCAGATGGTAGTGCCGAGTTCCGTCGGTGGCAGGCATTCTTGGCAGAAGCCAATACACATTGTTTGCCGCAAGGGCATACTTGCAACTCCAGTTCGTCCCGTTTTCCCCTTCCTGTGCCTGTTTTCAGCGATTCTGCGAACTGAGTATGGTGACGGGATGGCAGTGAGCAAGTAGTTATATTTAGGGACATTAGCTGCCGTTTCTTGAGATGCATAGAAACAGCAATTAAGCTTTTGGGCGTTTGTCAGATTTTACGGTATAAGAATAGCGATTGCGCGTCACTGGGAGCTGATGAACCAGTTACCGGTTAGGGTGCGCAGAACAATAGTAATGTTTTTGAGATATTCTTCTGTCGTCACGGCGATTGCTCTATTTGAAGTGGCTTTCCACGCGACTGGGTTTTATCGCATTCTGTTTCAAGGGGATAGTACCCGTGCTCTACTCTGCAGCTGAGCTGCTGGTTGACCAATTAATTGAACGCACAAGCATAAGAGGCAATCTTGTTCGTTGGTTGCAGTTTTTGATTCAGGATAGCTGGTTCCCAGCAGATTCCGACTACGGCAACCAAGCGAACAAGCACGGCGGTAAACGACACTCGTGGGACGATTTGTTCTGTAACGCATGATTTTTTACTTTGATTCAGTGCGTACGTTTCTAGCGGATGGGTACCCGAGGGCGGCTGCAGACAGACGGCAACGTCGCATTTGAACGCTCTTCCGTCCTCCTGATATGAATAAACACATCGTTCGGGTTTTGCGCGTTGCAGTTTGTTGGCATAAGCAGAAAACTCGCGCATTGCTTAAAGGGGGCGGAACAGTGGATGGCTACGGCTGACGAAACTTGGATAATGCTTTTCTGTTTATGTCTTATCATGGCGATTGTTGTATTTGAAGTGAGATTCCTTCTGAATTTGTTTTATCTCATCCCCTTTCAAAAGGCTTTTATTCATGCTGCATGCTGCTCATCACTTGAACACCAAAGCACATCACGCAATTATGTCCGTTGGCCCTATATTTGAACATAGTGCAGCCACCTCCCGGCAGCTTCCGACGACGGTAAGCAGGCGCACAAGGACGAGGGTGTGTGAGACTCGTGAAACGCTTTATTCCATACCGCTTAACATCTGTTCTGGCTCAGTCAGTGCGTTGCTGGAGAATAAGTACCAAATGCTGGTTGCAATGAGAGGGCAGCATAACGCTTGGACGCACAAGAGCAAATGGTATTGCGAAGCTCCGTTGGTGGCAGATGTTGTTTACCAACGTCATTACTCGTGCTTGTCTGCAAAGGCATACTTGCTACAAAAGCTTGTCCCGTAGCTCAGGTGCTGTCATTGCGTTTGTGGCTGCCATGAAGTGAGTTTGGTGACACAAGGGTATTGAAATGCCATTTGCTAAGATGCGTAGAAACATCATTCGGATTTTTCACGTTGGTCAGCTTGTTCGATATACACAGAGCAATCGTGTACTGCTTGTAGCGGACAAACCATCCGACGGCTAGGGTAGGACGCAGGCCTAGAAATGCGTTTGATATGTTTCTGTGTCATCATGGTGATTGCCGTATTTGAAGTCGGATCCCATTACTCGGTTTCATCGTATTTTGCTTCAATGGGGTAGCATCCGTTGTTTCTTCAATGGCTGCGCTGCTGATTGTCCAAGTGAACAACCAAGCATGAAACTCTATCTTTTTGTTGGCTTGACAGTTTGGTTTACTATGGCTGGGTGTTATGATATTACGACTATGTTAGGCACGCAAACAAGCAACGCAGTATACAAAACTGTTGGAACGATTGGTTACGTAGCGTGTGACTTCTGTTCTGGTTAAGTCGGTGTGTGTCTGGCAGATGAATACCCGACAGCGGTTGCAAGCAAAAGGCAACGTCTCGCTTGGATGCACAAGGACAGTTGGTAGTTCCGAACTCCACTGTTGGCACGCATTACTGATCAAAAGCATCAGACACCCTTTGTCGCAAAAACATACTTGCAGTATTTGTTGCCCCGTAGACCATTTGCTGTGCTTACGTATATGATGCCGCAAAATGAGTTTGTTCTCCCACGAGTGTTATGCAAACAGTTCTATTCAAGGAAGTTACCTACCGTCTCTTGAAATGCGTCGAGATACCGTTCAGGGTTTTGAGGGCTAATCAGTTGTTCGCAATATGCAGAAAAATTGAGCATTTCCTGCGCCGAACAGGCCAGAGAACGGCTAGGGTGGCCGCAAGTATATTAATGCTTTTGATATGTTTTTGCGTCGACATGGGGATTTATGCTTTTAGAGTAAAATTTTATTCGACTTATTTCAATCTTATTTCGTTTCAAAAGGGATCATATCCGTTCTTTAATCTGCAACTGCTGAATGATCAACTGAAGGTCCAAGCATGAGTTGCGATCTTGTTTGTTAACTCGAGATTTTTTAAAAGCAACGATGAGTTCCAGCAGATTCCAACGGCGGCATCCGCGCAGACAAGCACCGCGGCATACGACAAGCATGACTTGTATTTTGGCTCAGTGTGTGCGTTTTTGGCGGAAGCATACCTAAGGGCGGTTGGTAGGCAGAAGGCAACGTAGCTCTTGGACGCTGAAGGACATAGAGGAATCCTAATCTCTGTCGGTGGAAGGCACTGTTGGCAAACGGCATTCCATATTGTCGGCCGCATAACATACTTTCGGGCTGATCGAAAGATACTGGGATACCAGTTTTATTCAGGAAAATTCGTTGCCGTATTTGAAAGAGACAGGATTTGGATGCTTTGCGTGCTGCTAAGCTTTTCGATATACACAGAGCAATCGCGCATTGTTTGCAGCTGACAAACTGGTGGGCGGCTACAGTGGATGTAAGTAAAGTAGTTTTTTCGATATGTTTCTGTATCGACATAAAGAACGTCATATTTCGAGTTCCATCCAACTGGTTTTATGACATTTCGTTTCAATGGGTTGGTATCCATCGTCTACACTACAAATGCGCTGCTGACTGCACAGGTCAGCACACATAGATAAGACGTAATCTGCTTTGTTGGCCCCATTTGTTGATTAAGTTTAGTTAGGTCACAGCAGATTCTGCCTACGGCATCTAGGCGAACAAGAACGGCGGTATACGGCACTTGTGGAATGGTATGTTCCGTACAAGTGCCCTCTGTTCTGGTTCAGTGAGTGTGTATCTGGAAGATGAATATCCCAACGCAGTTGCAGGCAGATGGCATTGTCACGCTTGGATGCACAAAGATAAATGGTAGTGTTGAGCCCTTTCATTTGCAGGCATTGTTGGGCAGGGGCATTACACTTTGGTGGCCGCAAAGCATACATGCGGCGTCCGTTTGTCCCGTAGATCGTTTGCTGTCTTTGTGTTCATGGATGCGACAAAAGTGGCTATGCGACGCAAGGGTATTGGGCAAGCAGTTCCATCCAGCAATAAATGCCGCTGTCTTTTCAGATGCGTAAAGACAGGATTCGCGTTTTTGCGCATTGCCAAGCTTTTCCGCTATAAGGAGAGCAATCGCACACTGCTTGTAGCGGACAAAGCATCAGGCTCCTAGGAATGACGTGAGTATAGTATTTAAAAAAATATTTTCCCCATATGGCAATTGCTTATGTCGAGTTGGATTTAATCTGCCTCAATTATAACGCATTTGCACTGCATGGTGTCCGTCCTCTATGCTGCGGCAGCGCAGCTGACTGCACAATTAAACACTCAGAGATAACATGCGTTCTTGTTTCTTGACAAAATTGTTTGACTTTGGATAGCTGAAGCCTAGCAGGTTCTGACTGTGGTAGTCATGCGAACAAGCAGGGCGGTATACCACAATAGCTGAACGGTCTGCTCAGTAGCGCCTGAGTTCTCTTGTGGTTCAGGACGTGCGCTTTTGGAGGATAAATACCTAACGGCGGTTGTAGGCAGAGGAAAACGTCGGATTTAAATGCACATGGATACATCGTATTGCCAACATTCACCGGTGGCAGGTATTGTTGACCAAGCACATTAGACGTTTCGTGCCACATAGACATACTTGCGGCATCGTTCGTCTCGTATGCCATTTTTTTGGCCTTGCATGCGTTTGGTGCCTAAAAGTTATTGGGGAAGGAGTTTCATTCAGGAGATGCTCGGCCGTCTCTTGAAACGCATAGAGACAGTTTTCAAGCTTTTTGCGTTTCTAAGTTCCTTTGGTATAAGGAGCGTGATACACCAATGTTTGTGAGTACCGAACTGAACAGCCAAGCATAATGCATGTGGTAAAATCTTGTTTCTTGGACCTAGCTTTTTATTTAGTATATCAGGGAGCCAGCAGTTTATGACTATGGTAGGCATGCGAACCTGCACTGTGGCATAGAACAATGGTGCAACAATTGGTTCCATAACGGATGGCATCTGTGCTGGTTCAGTCAGTGCGTTTCTGGAGGATGAATGCCCGATGGCGATTGCAGGCAGAGAGCAAATTTGCGGTTTGATGCACAAGGACAGATGGAAGTGCCAAGCTGCGTCGGTGGCATGCATTTGTGATCAAGGGCATTACATCTTCCCGGCCACAAAGGCATACTTGCAAATCCATTTTTCCCTTTGGGCCATTTGATGTGTTTAGGTTTATGGATGCGGAAAACTTGGTTTGGTGACCGAAGGGTTCTGGCAAGCAGTTCCATCAGGGAAATGTCTGCCGTTTTTTGAAGTGCATAGAGCGAGCTTCCAATTTTTTACGTGTTGCTCAGCTTTCTTAGTATTAGGAGAGCAATCGCCTAATGCGTATGGGGAATGAACCAGCGGACGACTAGGCTGGACTCAAGTATAGTAATGTGCTTGATATTTTCCTTTGTCGTAATGGCGATTGCTGTATTTGGAGTAGGATTCCATCCCACTCAGTTCTATCGCATTCGGTTTGAAGGGGATGATATCCCTCTATTCTGCAGCAGCTAACCGACCAAATAAACAGGCAAGCTCAAGTCGTGAGCTTGCTTGTTGGCGCAAATTTTAAGTTATTATAGCTGAGCCCAGCAGATTCCGACTACCTTAGCCAGACAAACATGCACGACAGTTACACTCCATTTTTGCATAGGCGCGTCGTGTCCAGTGCGGCTTTGGATGGCAGAGCACAGTTTCTTTTGAGTACACATCAGTATTTAAAGAATAATGCGGAAAGGGTACGATATGTATTTCGTGAACTCTGCTCTGTTTCAGCCTGTGCGTCTTTAGAGAATAAATACTCAAAGGCGGTTGCAGCGACAGAGCAGCGTCGCCATGAATGCAACGGAGAGAGTTTGGTTTGCAAGGGTGTTGCGCAAACAGTAACATAAAACAAAAAGCTCTGTAGTCTCCTGCGATTTGCAGAGACAGCATTCGGGTTGTGGCATGTTGCTGAGGGTTTTCAGTGTAAGAAGGGCAATTCAGCACTACATGTGGCGACGACCGAACGGACGGCTATCGTGGAAGCAAGTGTAGGAAACGTTTTGACGTTTGTGTGTTGTCATGGCGATTGCTGTATTTGAAGTGGGATTTCATTTTACTGGGTTTTATCGCATTCCGTTTTAATGGGGTGCTATCCGTTCTCTTTTCTGCATCTGCTCCCTGATCAATTGAACACCAATGTATGACAGGCGATCTTGTTCGGGTCCCAGCAGACTCCGACTACGGTAACCAGGCGAACAAGCAAGGCGGCATATAACACGTGCAAAGCGATATGGTCCGGAAGGCCTGGCCTTTGCTCTGGTTTAGCCAGTGCGTTTCTGAAGGATGAATGACCGAAGAAAGTTGCAAGCAGAGGGCAACTTTGCTCTTGGACGCAGGACAGATGGTATTGCCGAGTTCCTTCGGTGGTAGGCATTGTTGGCCAAGTCCATTACACATTGTTAGCCGTAAAGGAATGCTTACCGTATCCGTTTGTCGCGTAGGCCGATGGATGCGACGAACTGTGTTTGGTGGCGCAATGTTATTGGAGAAGTATTCCGATTCAGGGACTCTCCGCCTCTTGAGATGCGCAGAGACAGCATCCGTGTCTTGGGGCGTTGCTAAGTTTTTGTGGTATAAGGATAGCGATGGCAACTTGCTTGTATCGGACAAGCCAGAGGGCGGCTAGGCTTGAACGCAAATATGCTACTGGCTTATCCATCTGTTTTTGTGCGTTCATGATGATTGCTGTATTTGGAGCGTGATTTCTCCCGTCTCTGTTTATAGCATTCTGTTTCAGGGGGCTTGTGTCCGTCCTCTATTGTGCAGCTGTATTGTTGACTGGCGAAAGTGACAACCAGGCATGACACGCGATCTTGTCCATTTCTTCGAGCTGTTCATTAAGTATAACTGAGTTCCAGCATGTTACGACTACGGTAGGCATGTGACCAAGTATGGCAGTATACGATAATCGCAGAACAATCTGTTTGATAGCTCCTGGCTTCTGTTCTCATTCAGCAAGTGAGCTTCTGGAGAAGGAATACCCCAAGGCGGCCACAGGCAGAGTGAAACGTCGTGCTTGGGTATACAAGGGCAAAAGGTAGTACCGACCTCCTTCAGTGGCAAGCATTCTTGGCCAAGACCATTACACATTGTTGGCAGGAAAGATATACTTGCGGCATCCTGTTGCCTTCTAGGCCATATCGTGTCTTTGTGTTTATGGATGCCACCAGTGGGCTTGGTGACTCAAGGTTGTGTGAAGTAGTGTTTTTGATAGGTTTCTTTGTCGATTTCGTCCTATTCGGCTTTTTTCCAACACCTTTCACGGGGTGGTATCTGTCCTGTGTTCTATAGCTGCGCTGCCGGCTGAACCTTTGAACACCTAAGCATGCCATGCATTCTTGTGCGGTCGCCGGTTTTTGATTTAGTATACCTGAACTGCACCAAAGTCCTACTACGGTAATAAAACGAAGAAGCAAGGCGCTATCCGACACTTGTTGAGTTATCCTTTACGAAGCGCGCATTTTTTTTTCTGGTTGAGTACGTGAGTTTCTAGAAAATGAATACTTGAACGCTGTGGCAGTCAGAGGGCAAAGGCGCGTTCGGACCCTCAAGGGCAGGTTTCAGTGCTGAGTTCGTAGCTTCTATTCTGGCTCAAATGTTGCGTTTCTAGAGGTTTTCTACCCGAAGGCGGTTGCAGGCACAGGGAAGCTTCGCGCTTGGACGCACAAGGACAGATGATGGTGCCGAGCTCCGTCTGTGGCAGGCATTGTTAGCCAAGGCCATTACACATTTGTGGCCACAAAGGCATACTTGCGACGTTTCTTTGGCCCGCTGCCCTTTTCCTGTGCATGCGTTTAACGATGATCCGAAGTGGGTTTGGTGATGGAGGAGTAGCGGATAAGCAGTTTTATTCAGTGATCAGTAAGATTGATTGTCGTTTTGTGAGATACTTAGTGACACTTTCCGGCTTTTTGTACTTTGGTAAGCTTTTCTTGTGCAAGAAAAGAAATTACGCGCAGTTGGATGACGTAATTTGTGTAGTAAACGAAACGGGTACGGTGAACGCAAGCGTAGTAATTGTTTTAGAATGCTTCCTTTGTCGTCATGACGATTGCTGTCTTTCGTGTGAAATTCTATCTGACGTGCTTGTATTTTATTCCGTTTCAAGGGGATGGCACGTGTTCTTTATACTGCACCTCCTGACTGACCAATTGAACACCCAAGCATAGTACGCAACGCTGTTCGTTGGCCCGACTTTGTATTTTGTAAAGCTGGGTTCCAGAATATATA
>JRZD01030020.1:0-11931 GCA_000826945.1 Eimeria nieschulzi | reverse complement strand
AATTATCTTCAGAATGGGTCATGACCGGAACGCTTGCCGGAAAATTAGAGGCGGTATCACTTGTAGGCCGTTCGCCGCTGGCAAACTCCGGCGGGAAAGAGGAACCATGCTGCGGAAGCATATGCGACGGGCTGTTCGGAGGGGGAGTAGGGCTGCGATGGGGCTCCTTCTTCGACTTGCTCTTATTCTTTAGGAATGCCTTTTCGGAAGTAAATGCAGTCGCTGGTTTGGCATGAGAGTGGTGTCCCGTGGAATCAACGTGTGAACGACGACAGCGGTTTCGCTTCCGATGCCCCTTCGAATGATGTCTATCACCTTCGTTTTCGGTGCCGCGCCGTCGGCTCCTGCGGGTGCTGTGGCTCCTTTGGCGTTTTTGCTCGAGACTTTGGTTCGTACTTTCAGGAGCCAACAAAAGAGTTTCAACATTGCTGCCGGAGTGACTTGTGCTGCTACTGGAGCTACTCTCACTGTCCGAGTTTCGTTTCCGCCCCTTCAGCAAACGCGCATATCGTCTGCTCTGGTAGTCGTATAAGCGCACTTCCGGTGAGGAAGTTCGGCTTCCCGATCCAGAATCTGCACCTTGGTCAGAATCGGGCCACCTTGATGGAGCCGCAGACCGAGGCGCAACACTTTCCTCATGAACAAACAAACTTTTTCGCCATCTCAAAACACGCTGTTCCCACAGCTCCTCAGCGAGACTCTGCAGCCATGCATCAAACTTACCAGCATAATTCGAGCGCTTGAAGCTCTGGCTTGTGTCCACAGCTTGAACATCCGGTGGGTCAACTCCCCACAACGTAGAATATCCAAATGAGAAGGCAACACTGTTAAACGCTAGAGTACTGCCACTGAAAAGAAGCAAGTCACCCCCACGCAGAGCGAGCTCAGCTGTTTCGAGACTTGCCGCTTCTGCCATACCACTGATAACCAGTATCTTTTCCAGGGAGAAGAGCGCGGCTGGGGCACGGGAGACTTGAATCTTCAGAGCGGTGGGAATTTGGTGGATAAAGTAATCATGGAAAGCTCTATCCCAGCCCTCAGGAGGCTGCATAGGATGCATGCCTTCTGGTCTGCCGTCACCGGACGGCACGAGCTTTTGTCCTGTCTGTATTAAGAGGCTCTTCCCGAAGGGGCCTGCTGCTGACAACAACAAGACGAGTGCGACAAGAACTGTCAGGACTATGCATCGTTTGTTTGACTTTGAGTGTTCTCGGGGGAAATGCTTGTTACCAACTGGCCGTACACCTTTCACGGTGGCCATGTTCCTAGGATAGGCCCTCCAAGGTCCATCTTCTACTAACAGATCGTGCTCCATTCGCATAAGCGTATGGAGCGACGACCTGAAAACGGAAAAGGAACGAAATGGATTGACGCGCGTTGAGCTCCATGGGGAAAGAGAAACTGGAATTTCGGCATATAAAGCAGCATCGTACGTAGATGATAGGTGATGCTTCAGGCTGCTATGATCCCGCCAGTCACTGGATATACTGCTGTTGGCTTCTAGTACTCCAGTCGAGTAATTTGATGTATCTAGGTCTTCATACGCAACAGGCATTCTCAACGGTCGAAAGGGCCGCCAGATTGCGTCTCGCAGACATGGGCTCCCTTCCTACTATGTGGGAGCTCGATATAAAGGACATGTCTATGGCTCATTCCAGAGCCGCCCTCGTAAGTTGGTGTCTCCTACACCACGCAACCAGCACCTTCAGAGAAAGTATGCGGTGCGCGTAGCAAGCGCACGGGGCAGCTGTGAGCTGCTGTTAGCCAGAGTCGGCATACACCCTGAATGCCATCATCCCCTCTCCTCAATACTTAACAGCAGTTGCGGCAGGCGGGCTTGTGTCCACCTATAGGTACACGAAAGCTGATCTGCCATCATCACTCGTATTACTCAGGTGCATACCACCCCCAATCAGCTCATTGTTCGATCTTCCCGAAAGGCAAGGGTACAAGTGGCCTACATCCAAACCTAAGTAAAAAAGGCAACAGTGCACCTGGCCTGCATCCAAACCTTAACATGATTGAAAATACAGCTAGCCTGGAGGTAGAGACCAGGCTGATGCATGTCCCCGCATTTTACCCCAGTTAGTAACTTGTCGGGGCTTGGCTCCCCAGTTTCTTTTCTGACATGTGCGGCCACAGGTTTCGGTCGACCTTTAGATCGTAACAACCTCTTAAATTCATCGATAAATGTCCAAAATGGCATTGCATAAATGTGGAACGTTTCCTTAAATCCCCACCAACACCTTTGCTTACACAGAAACGCAGCTGAAGTACCGCTAATGTAGGATGCTACACGTACTTGGTGTTTGAAAGCGCAGAGCGCAACATAAGCAACCCAGAGTGCACTACATTTAGAGAATTATAAAGTGTTTTTTTGTGCTAGAATAGTCAGACTGTGAGCTTCGGTGGGGTACAAAGATGCCAGCAAGCTCTAGGAAGCACAAGTGCTGTAACGCTCATACCTACACGAAAAGGTAACTTAAGAAAAGTTAGCTCCCAAAGAAGGCTTCCCTTCTTTGGCGTTTTTCCCTCAGGCCATGCCGGTCTGACCACAGCCAAGCTCCAAAGGGATGCGGCCACAGTACCAGCTACCCGGCACCTCGGCCACACACGCATCCGAACGCACAATCCGAGATGAGATCCTGCTCCTCACAAGCTTACCTCCTTCGTTCATAGAAAATTTCGGACAAAAGTAAGGAGAAGTCTAAGTGATAAACACTTAAACACTGGCATGTCGAACTTTCGCACTAACGTATTACAGGATCGTCCACTTGGAAAAGCTACAATGTCTCGTCAAAGATCAAAAATTAGTGAAGAACATGTCTGTAGTGCGAGCTGCCGCTTACGTCATAAATTGTACGTGCTTGTGAGGAATGCACACTTGACTTTCCACTGTTGCCGTTTGTTAGAAAAATTCGGAGTTGTGGGAGGTAACGGCTACAGCAGACTTCTCAATAAGCATGAATGAAATCAGATGATCACAAGGGTGAGATTGCAATATAGAGGTCAGGACCTTGTGCTTGGACGGCTACGCTGCTCCAGACATTTACTGATATGTTATTCACGAGGAGACGTTCCGTCGTCATCCATAATCATCCGTTGCATCTTCAAAACTCAAAACTCGTTTACGCAAAGAAAAACTCGTTCTGTTGTATTCTACAGGATGCTGCTAGGTGCTTACTGTTAGTATGCCTGATTACACAGCTTCAGTCTCTGTCTATGTATCCACTAACAGCATCAAAAAAGCCAAGTTCAAGTTCTCCGCCTTCCTACCAATAGGACGCGCAGGAAGCCAGTTCACCAGTCCCTATGGAAGAAGGAAGCTGCTGAAAGTTTCCTACCGACGATAAAAAGCGAAAACTAGCATTCCACCGGCCAGCTAATGCTTATAGCGTCTACACGCACACTCCCCCAGGATGCCTGCTCACGCTTTCTCTACCTGCTGCAACTTCATCATGCACAATAGACTCCGCTACTGGCAGCTCGTGGGTGTGATCGTCCCCTGCGACCTCCCGCTGCGGCGTCGCCTGAGCAGTTGAAGCTGCCGAAACAGCACTTTGCCCTGAATTGCTCGCGTTCTTCATGGATGCGATCGTTGGGACCTGGCTCCAGAGCATCGCTTGCTCGATCTTCTTTTGCGCCAACAGGGCTTGGACAAGGGCCAGTTTGTGTTGGGCCGCTGCAGCTTGCTGTTCTTGCAGTTGTCGTCGCTGCTGAGCTTGCGTGACGAGAAAGTGCATAAGCTGCTCATGATGTAGGAGTTGTTGCTGATGCTGCATGAAAAGGGATTCAAGGCTGCTTAGGATCTCTGCTCTCAGGGCAACCGGAAGAGCTGACGGTAGAATCTTGCCGTGGAGGCATGGCGCGAAGAGCTGGCTGTATGGCCTGAGGCTGTCGAACGCTTGTGCCTCATCGACTAAATTTAGGTGGTAATATACCAGATCCGAATAGACTTGTCGTCTTCCTCCGGAAATATTTATGTCCTGGATGCAATTGGAAGCCATATCAAGTAGCATGCACTTAATCGCCGTCCTCAGCATCTCAACTCCTTGCAATGCCACTTCGTCCTGATTAACCAATTGGCTAATGTTACTAGAAACTGCCCCAGAAGCAAGAACGAGGTGGCAATTCTGCTGCAGCTGTTGTTTCCGCTGCTGTCCACCTTCATATTGCGTTATTTGGTTCTTTAATTGCAACATCCGCAGGACCGTTCGCTGCAACTCCTGTTGCTGCGCTGCTTGCAGCTGGCTTTCACCGGCATCTGAGGGTGGAGTCCCTGTCCCTGGTGTTTCAGTGTGTTGCTGCGATGAGAAGCTCAGTGCGTTTACGGGGAACGAATCCACGGAGATGTGGGTATGGTTCGTGGGTGTAGCAGTGGTGCTCGTGCACTCTATCCTCCTTGCGCCCGCAGGGGACTCTGTGGTCGCTGGAAAACCAGTCCTTTTTCCTATCTTAAGAGGAGAGCACAGAAGTGTTTCAAGGGCTCCAGTTGGTCTCAGAATAGTACTGGCTCCTTCCTTACCAGCAAGATGCAGGTTACCCTTCCATGCTTGTACCTCCATGGATTTTATCTCGTTTGTGGATACAGCAGAGCTCCTGGGTATGCCATTCAGGATGTGTTCCTCCTGCTGGTCCAAATGTTGTTGGTGCTGCGTTCGCGTGGTGCTGGGCCTTGCAATGCATTTAGTGCAGGAGCGGTCGATTTCCTTTCTTTTCTGATGCTGCTGTTGCTGCTTCTTTATATCTGCAATGCCTTGCAACTCAGATTTGGGACAATCCCTGTCGCCCTCAGATTCCAAGATGCAACTATTACCAATCACCTCACAATGCCTTCGAGGCAGGCAGCGTCCCCTTGGGGGTCCGCTCCCATGTGATGTAACAGCACCTTGGTGCTGCTGCTCCTGTGGGTGGGCTTGATCAGCTTCAACTCCACCTGCGATGCCGTCTTCAAAGGCTGGAGCAGTGCTACCAACGCAGCTACTGGTTATACCCAAGAAAGAAGCAAAAGGATGTGGAGTTTCTTTGAAGTACTTGGACTTGTACTCCACAGCTAGCTTATGTGCCATGGCAAAGCCATACTTACTAACGGCAAACCGTCGGTAGGTAGTTCTTCCGTGCTGTTTCCATTGAGCAATCCAACTGCGCAGACAAGCAAATTGGTCTTCGATAAAGTAAACTAGATACAGAAGCCACAGGTAGAGCAGCATGTGAAGAATGAATCTCGGTTGTTTTATCCACAGGGTGTATGACGGCGCAAAAACTCAAAAATGCACGAAAATGTGGGATCACCTCTGATTTGTGAAATCGAAGCTGACTCTCTCCACTCTGGGCGTGCGGGCCACCAAATCGGCCCATCCGTCTCGAGATATAAAAGCATCAACCGGCAAGTGAGTCCCAGGGTCGTCCTGGGCTACGGAAGTTCTAATCTGTTGTTCAGATCCCTCTGCCGGCGCCGATGAAGCCTCTGCAAGGCGTGCTGCTGCTACTGGTGAACTAGATTGGCGCCGCTGATGTGTGCGGGCCTCATTCTCAGCAGCTGTGGAATTGGTTGAGGAACCTTCTCTGGCAGTCTCGCAATCAATGCTCGTAAATGATCTTTTGCTGCGACGTGTAGCTGCCGCCTCTTGCGTTGCCAGTTCTGTGGTCGGTATTGCAGAGCTCTCACCGGAATTTGTTGTTGTTCTTTGTTCTATTTGCTGCTTCACTATCGCCTGGTTAAGCATTTTAGTTGACCGGGCTAGGAGGGAGCGGAAGTCTCCCTCGGCGATGGCGCTCTTAGGCGAGGTGGAAGGACCTGTGGCTTCTACTGTTAGATCAGATGTCATTTTGCTTCTATAGCAGATGGCGAATTCTCTCGCACGGAAAAAGCCGTACTTCTTGGCGCCGAAATGCTTGTGCACGGGCCTCCTGTGCTCCCTCCATGTGGCGATCCATCCTGAACATGTAAAGAGGCAGNNNTGCTGATATAGTCAGGAGAGAAGCTACACTTACCAAGGTTCCACTTGTCGAAGCACACACCAGGAATCTGTCTGCAAAGCTTAGAGAGAGCGATGAGGTCAAGGAGTGATCCACTGTTTCTGGGACGTCCTTCCAGTGATGCCTTGAGTCTGCGCACCGTCTCCATGTCGAGTACAGCCTCCACTGCCCTAGCCTCATCTCCTTCCAGAGGCAAGCACCTGTCTATCACGGTCATGATTCTTAGATCGAGTTCCGAGGGGCTCATAGAGCCACCGCGGAAGCTTCGGATGTGGCCGTCGATGGTGCTGAAGATGCTCATTACCGTCGCATTATGCTGCCCTCTAAGAGCTTCCTCTGCTTCCCGTCTAAAGCATTCCAACCTTCGGCTCATTCGAGACTGCTTCACTGGTCCTTGTCGGCGGCTGAGGACTCGGAGACCTCCCAATGCGTTCTCAGTTGGGAGACGTGCAGGAAGCCGCATCACTGGCGCTTCACTAGTCGCGGCAGAAACCGTACGCCGCACTGCTAAAGCATCCTCACCCGGATGAGCAGCCGATGTCAGACTGCGTCTGTCAAGTCTTGTGGCGTTTACATTTCCTCTGCGCTTCTTCGAGGCCGTGGGTGCAGGAGTGGCATCAATTGATTTTCTTTTTCGAGCGTCCAGACATGTCAAAATCAAATTAAGATCATGCGAAGTATACCCGCCTTCCTGTTTGTTCTCATTCATTTTTCCCCTGACGTCTTCCTTAGATCGCTGAAGGCTGCTTTCCGCCAGCAAGGCTAGACTGGTCCGAGAACTTGATGTTCCCTCGGAACTCTCCCTGTCCATATAGGCTAAATGGCCTGCTCTTATGCCGACGTGAGGAACCGCTATCTCGCTGGCATTCGCCCTGAACCCGTTTGGTTCCACTGCTGCAGCCAGGGTCGCTTGTTCTTCCTGAGCGCCTATCTGCATAAGACCCTGAGCGTATGCATCTGTCAAAAATCGTTCTCCAACCGCTCGAGTGGCTTCGGCGGCCACCTCGCATGTCCTGAGACTCGCCAGTAACGCGTCTAGACCGGGAATCACGCCGAATAATGGTATGTCTTCGTGGCTCTCAATGCAGGCACCGGCAGTGTGGCAAGACAACTCACGGGGATTGTATGCCGCTTGGCTAGCTGCGGGGGGGGCATCTGGCCCTGGCCCCGTTACTTCTCGAATTGGTGGGAAATCTAGCATTGCTCATGTGAGGCAGCTTTATTTCAACCAATAATTCACTGCTGTATAAAATCCTTTCCAAGCCCTACGGGCTGAGCGACGATGCGATAGCTGCCTATTATCGCTTAGCAGTTGTCCTTGCTGACGCAATCAGCCGCTGTAACTCTCCTGAGCTCCCCTGCCTGCCACCAGCACGGTCCGCCTGGCACCACAACGGGCGGAAAGTGTGGCAATGACAGAAAAAAAGGTAGTAGATAAAATGATGGAAAGATGAGCTCTTCTATAGAGAAGCAGGAATGTTGGTCAGCGGTTGGTCTAGGCGAATGGCTGGCACTGTCGGTGACGTGACAGAGTAACAAGGAATGCTAGTCTGTGGCTTCTTTGAAAAGAAGTTGTCCTTGTCTTCTTGAAATTAAAAGCAAAGTCTAGAAATTCGACTACAAAAAAAAGAATTCATCGGATTAAAAAGGCGGAACGTGTACAGCGGACTGCCGGAAAGGACCAGGACACGCTGCAATATGTGACCGATGAGGGAACGGAGCTGTGACGATGGCTTCAGGGTTGCGACTGAAATCAATTCAAGAAATTCGGCATTTTGACTGAAACTCCAGGTAACCGTCTGAAAGGCATAGATCAGCGAAGGCGGCCAAGTCACCCCTCAGACACTAATGCTGGGTTCACCGCCGCAGGATTCTGTGGTCCGCGAAGGAAATGCGGGATCGCCTCCTGCGTACGACGCTATCTATGCCAGAATATCTTTTAGAAGCAACATTTAAATAAGCCCAGCAGATAATCTATTAATGAGATGATTGGAAATAGAGTGAAGAAGGCTTTCAGGACCTCTTAGACACGCAAACGGGACCGGAGCCTTCCGTAGGGTAGGCGGCCATTAGAGGCCCACCGCTCCGATGGGCTAAAACATCACTCAACAAGAAACATATAATAAATTTTTCTATAAAAGAGATCAGGGAGAAGGTGAACCCCACAACTGATACCATATTACGTTGGTGCCTTCATGAAGAGAGCGCATCGGCCTTCAGAAGGCAATACGGTGTTCCATTGTCTACGAGCAGGCAATCGAAGGTCCGGCAGAAGGAACTGACGCAACCGGAAAAGAAATTTTAATCCAAAAGCAAGAAACTCATTGGTATCCATAAGGCAAACCACCGGTTTATTAATAGAGCTGTTCGAGGCGGGTAATGCTGTATCGTGGGGAACCTTGGTGGAGCACGTTGATCCGTATGTTCGACATTCCAGTGCTTGTCCGTTTGTTATTACTTAAACTCATTTTTATTAATGGCCTAAGTTGTCTTTGAGTGTAAAGGCCACGTCTGTTTGTGAGGAGCAGTAGCCTAGCTCCTCAGATTGTGTGTTCAAATGCGTGGATGCCAAAAGTGCACGACATCTGCACCTTGGGCGCATCCCCTTGCCGTTTGGCTGTGCTCAGACTGCATTGGTCTTAGCGAGGCAGGCCGGAGAACAGCAGACCTCTTTGGGGACTAACTATTTTTATGTTATTGCTTCGTTTTAGTACTTATGGCCTTTGACTAGAGGTCAGTGTACGATCGTTAGTTACATTTGGTAGCACAGCTTGGCTCTAGTCCCCACACCCTCAACTTCGCACCATCGGAAGGGGAGGACAGCCTAGATACAGGCCCACAGGCTGTCGGGGAAGCTGGCTTACGAACCCCGAAACTTTTTAAAAGCAATTTCTCTTTATACTATATCAACGGTTTCAAACATGGAAAATGGATATCACTGGCTCGCCAACATCCACTGTTGAAAGCGGCATCTCGCCAGCCTTGGCAGAGGCAGGGTTAATAAGATGACGTCAGAGACCGCCGGAGCAGAGGAGCCAGAGCTCCCAAAGGAAGTTCCTCTTGCTTGGCAAATGCCACTTTTGAGGTCCGCCTTGTGATCACCGATTGCGGGGTCACTACTCTTGTGTCTGGGTAACCTGGCGACACCTCCTCACTTACGTCATTCACATTTATTTTATTTATGAGTTCTTGTTTTCTGCTGGTTTCTTACCGGTTTCGACATTCTTCGCCGGCCTCCAGCTTGTCCTGCTCGTTCAGTTCACGTTGCACTTTTACCTCATCACTAGGTTTCTGTAGTGAACCGCAGGTGAGGTATGCTGTTAACTATGGCAAGCCCTATATATAGGCTGCTACAGGGGTGCATAGTCCCAGCAATAAAAGCGCGTGCAGTACTGAATCATGATTAAATATTAACTAACCAATGAAAATGAGAAAGTGGAAATAATGTGTGAGAATCTACCCAGCTTCTTCCAATTAGAGATAGGAACCTCCTCAGATAGAACAGGGAAACGACGAATGTTGTTGTTTACAGTGCCGAAAGTGAGTTTATCAGCTGTCTAGATTGTCATTGGGGGTCTAGGACAGCTGATAATAAGGTCAGCAAGGCTTGCGGCACTCGCACTTCCCTGTGCCCCTTTTGAATACCTAAGGAGCCGCCTGTCGCTAATTGCGTAAATTAGGGATTTTCACACTATTAGTTTATATCATTTAATAAGCTAAAAGATATTTGAGGCCGAGAATTGGTGTTTATCAGATAAGCTCGAATTCAACGCCAGCCAGCAGCCTTGAGAACTAAGAAACTAAGTGATTCACCGTTCCTTTGGGCTTTCTGAGGCTGAAAAGCTCATGGGAACACGTTGATCGCATTGTGAGAACTGGTGTTTATCAGATAAGCTAGAATTAAACGCCAGCCAGCAGCCCTGAGAACTAAGACACTAAGTGATTCACCGTTCCTTTGGGCTTTCTGAGGCTGAAAAGCTCATGGGAACATGTTGATCGCATTGTGTGGGGGGAAACGGTGAATGGCATTGATGTTTAAAGTTTTAGGAACTAAGCGGGCTGTGTAGATCATCATTGGGAGTCTAGGACAGTTAGAGGACAGGACAGGAAGTCGTTAGACATGTTTCCCTGCGCCTCCTTTGGGTCCCTAAAGGGCCACCTGGCTCTGATTCAGGGAATTAGCGAAGGTTCTCATACTAGGCAGGAAATTGTCGCTGGGGGTTCCCGCTGTCTATGTGGCTGAAGATATCGACGTGAAAACACGCATCCTCACTCCGGCCCCACAGAGATCCTTAAGAAGGCAACCTACCTATATCGTATGTTATAGGAAGGTGTTTTACAGAAAAGCCCTAACGGGACTCACGACGAAGTGCTGCGACAGGGTAAATTCTAGGCCTAGCTCATCTGAAAGCCAGCGTACCAACATTGCACGTTTCGATGATTCACGATTTTTTTTGGAAAATCGTCAAGTTGCAAAGTTGCAAAGAAAAGAAAATCGCTCTCTTCGCAGTCCTCAAGGACATACCATAGGGGCTTAACTATAGAGGCGTATGGTAACTGAGTCCAGCACCATAGCTAACTCCCCAACACACAAAGTTTCCAAACTATTAGAAACCGCTTTTAGTTAAGTTTCTGACAATTTCCTAAATGGTCAGCTACCAAACGGTAGCTGTGAATTTTCTTACATTGGAGACGCAAATGTAGGACCCGATACCCATATAGGACTCACAAACATAACCCGAAAAATAAATAGGTTTTAATATATTTAAAAAAATAGCTTTAAAATCCTGAAACAGGTTGGTGGCTCGCCACACTAAATACTAGCCTATCAAGATAAGACTGCGCCTTCAGACTCCCTAGCAGCCCATCAAAGACGGAAGCCTGACCAAAAACACTGAAATTAAATGAAAAGCTCGAGGGGCAGGTTTAGGATAAATTCCCTTTGTCCCCCTACCAGCATACTGCTTCAGCCTACGAGCATCCACGTTTTCATAGGAAATGGAATACTGCCATAATTCATTCAAAGGGCAACTGCAACTCTTTTGGCTACAACAAAACTACATTTACAAATCACTGGTTTTGGGCTACTATAGTAAGTAGACTTATATCACGGAAAGCTTGTAATGCCGCTCGATTCTTACACCAAGTGAGCGAGTCGAACAAGCGGGTGGTGGCTGCAGCCACTTCTTTCCCTCTTTTCTTTGCATCTTCAGCTTTCTTGGTGGATTTCACGAAGTCTCTGTTTGGTATACCACATATACCCGGCTGTCAGAACAGCCTTCTTTCCGAAATCTCCTAGGCAGCGAGGTACTGTTAGACATCGATTCGGCAAGCTGTTAACGGAAGATGGAGAGTGCTTCGACTATTACCTCTTCTGCAACAGCAGCCCGTGCCCAGTATTGAATTTAGGCGCATTTCTTTATCCTAAAGCATCAGTGTTAACGACTTCAGAATGCAACAGCTATTACTGACTTTCCGCATCGGCTCACACCTGCCAGCGCTTGCAGCAATAACAGCTGTTCTGGGAATTTCTGAAAGCCATTTAGGATACTTTTTTATTCCATCCGCACATATATGCTGATTCTCCTTGTGAACTCACAATCGTCAACGAGCCCCTGCCGCCTCATCCCAGTCTGCAGATTGTTGCTCTCCAGTTTTCTTTGCCTCCAACTGCAACTGGGTTTCCATTTCATGCAGCTCTTTTTAGGCTGCTTTTGATTTTATTAGATAAGGCGCGTTCCGGTGGCACTGTGGTACTGTTTGTGAAATGGCAACACGATTCTCGACGCCTTCGGTCCTCATGGGACCCGAGGACGAGTGTTGTTTCAAGGCTTGTGTTGGCCACTTCCCTGCAGGGGATCCTTCTCCCACTTCTGCATCGGATTCGGCTGAGGCTCATGTTCATCGTCGTATAGACGATGCAGAGACGCCCTCTGTTCAGTCTGAACACGA